>JAAALK010001230.1:0-24411 GCA_019279435.1 Zizania palustris | reverse complement strand
CTTGGCTACTTTCTTAGCCATCTTGCCGCGCTTGCCTTCACAAAGGGCTTCCTCTCCTTTTTGTGGAATTTGGGGCGGTCACTCTCATCTCTCTTCTTGACCTTGGGGCAATTGGCCTTAATGTGAGAGGTGTCGCCACATTCATAGCAGCCCACTAAAACCACTTCTCCTCTGATCCCGTCTCTCATGATGAAAGCGGGTGAACCTCCGGGCAATGAGAGCAAGCTCATCATCAGCTAGAGTATCCACCTGCTCCTTTGTGACGGAGACCAGGGAGGACAAAGCAAAACCATCTGCAAGAACACAAGTGCCTGATGTGCTTGGTTCTGCAGTGGTCCCACGGCTTGTGCTAGAAAACCAATGCCAATGGTTGTGGCAAAGAGCTTCTGGCACCGCAAGAGATGCCTTGGCAATCTCTGTGGACTTCAGCTTGCTAAAGAGTTCGTCACAGGTCAAAGTGTCATAGCCTGTGGACTTCCTCAATGCTGGATATCTTCACTTCCCATATGCTACGGTCAAGAGCATAGAGAAGCTTGATAGCCCTATCATGATCACTGTAAGCAAGCGTCCCGTTGGAGCGCAAGTTACTCACTATCGCGTCAAAGCGAGAAAACATGGCATCGACACAAGAAGCACTACGGGAAACGATCAGGGCTTCGCTAGTAAGCAGCGAGGTCTTGCCTCGTGTTACACAGAGCGAATGCACACTGACAAAGCACACTTCGCACGAAAAACTACCTTCTCCTCAACAGGCTTCGGTGCACTAAACTAGCGAAGTATGCAAAGCGAGCTCAAGCAAAAGCCAAGAAAAACAGGGTTTCGCCGCTTGAACAAGGAACACTGAAAATGAACTCAGGATGTATTCAATCGAAGTGTGGCTACAGGAGCTCAACAGTAAATGCTCAAAGTGTTAAATGTTACCTACCGAGCCCCCATATTTATAGCCCACGGCTTCATCCTAAGGAAGTGACTACTTTACCACTAGGGTTACATCCATTTTGTCTCTTCAGAACTAAGGGGTACAAAGGTAGTCCACCTTTATTTTGGAGGCTTCTCTGTCAGCTGCAGAGGGGACAGTGTCAGCCTTTTCCAGAACAGACAGTGTCAGCCTTTACAGTGTTGACTTCTGGAACCTCCCTTCGCACGCGAGGGTTGCGGTAGCTTCGGCGAGAAGCCTGCAGCCTGTTGGCCTTCGCTCCGCCGAAGAAGTCCTTCGATACAGTGACGGTTTTGAGCCGAAGCCGTCAAAGCCCCTTGGGCCTTCGCACCACCACCTCCGGAGTGGATCACCACGGCTTCGCAGCTACTCCGAGCTCGAACACCGTCCGTCCGTGTACCGAAGCCATGCATGGCCGAAGCACCTCAAGTCATCCTCACTCCGAAGCCCCACCTTCGGAGTACCACCCTTCGAAGTCCCTCCTTCGTCCAAGGCCTCCGCATGAAGCATTCCATGAGCACTCCGTCGCAGTGCCTCTCCCTGAGCACACTACACGACGAGCCTCACCCGGACAATGCCTTCGATGCACCTCGACTTCTGAGACCTTCGTCGGGTACCTTCGAGTGTCTCCCTCCGGAGCACACTTCGAACTCCTTGCCTCCGCAGAGGACTTGTTCCATTCAACTCCGAAGTCACTCCATCCGGAGTACCTTCGAAGTGCCTCACCTCCGAGGACTTTGTCTCGGAGTACCTTCAGCCGGAGCCACACTCCGCACTCTCTGCCTTCACCTGGCGCGCCTCGACCCGAGGACCGACCCGGACCACCTTCGCAGCCACCGTGACGGAGCTCCCCGCTCCCCTGGCATCAAGCCACCCGCTTGACCCAGGTTCACACCCGGCTCGAACCCTGTCCGTCGCCTCCGAAGTCCCTGCGCACCACCGACAAGCAAACAAGTGTATCTAGTACTCCGGAGACCTCTCCGGGTTAGCAACCTCCGGTACACACTCCGGTGTACCGCCCAAAGTACCGAAGCCATCGGTACGAACCCTGTCATCGTGTACTGTCGGACCCCTCCGACAGGCACACTCCGCTGCGCAGCTGCAGCAAGCAAACACCGAACACCCTTCGGTGAAACACCTCCGAACACCCTTCGGAGGTACCACCTCCGAAGCCCCTTCGGAGGTACCCTTCGAACAGAGGGTAAAATCCAGTCAATCACTCATCACAAACCACCGAAACCAACCTTGGTTTCTCACTTATCTTGCCTTGATATCGCTTCACCAGCCAACCTCTTCCTTCTTCATCTCCTGCCATCCCACAACCTTAGCATTAACTCGGCTGATGAATGGAGTCGATATATTGCTAGGCACAATAGGAAGACTGACCCTGTGAGCACTCGTGAGCACATGGATTTCCTTAGCCTCTAGTTAGAGGAATTAATCTTTTGTGTGTTGGCTCTAGTCCCAACCCTTCGGTTTTAGTTTTTAGCCGAATGACTCACTGCCCATGTGTGAGTTCCCCTTGGCTACTATCTCCTTGGAGCCGCATATCATTCCCTTCACCTACTGTCAGCCAACCTATCGACTGGCAACTTCATCGACCCGGCCCAAGGGTCGCTGGTGGTTCCTCCAGATCTGGCTCAATGATTATACTACTGATCTCATTGGAGGGACTCCTCTCTCTCATTCACGCTTTCCTGCCGATTTTCCAGAATCGGCCATCCCCACTTATCGGTGCTACTCTTCTCTAGGGGAAGTGACAGCATTCTTTCCTTCTTTTCCTTTGTCTTCCACGGCCTTGGATGTTTTCTTAGAATTATTACCCTGGATTCTTTGATCGGACCATCAGGTTTCCTTTTGGATACCATTCGGAGTATGAACACCCTTGTCAACTCGTTCATCCTGATGTGTCCCAAGACGAGGAATCCTTTCATTTCTTCTCGGCGGCCACATTTCCCTATTTGCTTCCCGTGGATTTTACCGATGGGTACCCTTGGCGGTGCTCTTATGAGTTCTATCATCCATCAGTCTCTTTGAGGCAACTGGGCTTTGGTCACCTCCCAACCCATCTTTTTCGTTGGCCCAGATCCAACTCATGGGATGGTCACAAGTGTTTTGGAGTGGGACCAGCTTTCCCATATGACCGATGAGATTCCTTCCGGATGCCTTGCCACTTGGGTGATCTGTCGGGCGACCTCTCATGCCTTCCATCGATGGTGGGATGAGTTGAAGCAGCACGTCTTCAAACTTTCTTCATTGTTCTACCGAGAGCAGCTTCACCCAGATGATGCCCATGCAAAGCCCGAGGTATACATCCTGATCCACTCTTCCTTTGCCTCCCGCCATTGTCTATTTCATCTAATTAACTTGCTTCTTATAGGACATTGATCATGATGCCCCCTAGTGAGCTTTAGTGGTCGGCCGATACAATATGGGTTGGTATCGGCCACTACAAACTTGGGCGCTAGCGCTCCAACTCCTTCTGCGTGGGTGAGCTGGAGACGGGATTAGGTCGTCGATCGGGCGGATGCACTTCAACCGGCTGTCTAGGGGTAGGAGCCGATTCAAGAGTAGAACTGCTAGGAACCCTTTGTGTATTTTTCTCCCCTTTTGTAAACTTTGTGTAATATTCTTTGCTTTCTAATTTAGGGGTTTGAATATATCTCCCGTATTCCATTTTCAACTTTGAACATTTCTGTGCATACGATGCTCCTGCATAGGCTGTCTGAAGGTGATATCATTGGCGTCGACTGACTCATGCATTAGTCCTTCATATTTCAACCGACGAGTTCCCTTAAGCACCTCTCACCTTGTCCCTTCATGACCCTCTCAAAGACGATACTTTTGCATTGGTCGTCTCGGGGTGATGTCATCGGCTCTTATGTGTACTTCTAGGCTCCGTTCGAACGATCAAGAGATTTTCTCTTTGTTCCTCGTCCGGCCTCTTCTAATGCCTTGGATTCGCCACAACCTTCGTCAAAGTAGTCATTTTGTGCTTTGGTCTAAGGGCGGTGCCTTTTCATCGGCCATATCAAGGCAGTGCCTCTCCATCGGCCATATCAAGGCGATGCCATTGGCATCGATTGTTTGGGCTCTGTCCGAACGGTCGATAAAACTTCCTTCAGTGTATCCGTTCGGCCTTTTCCTCGGTGTTCTGAAGTAATCTTTAGTCTGCTCCTCTTTCATCGGAGGCCTTATGTTTCCTTTGGCGTCGTATTTTATAGGATGAGCATAGGTAGTTCTTTAGTGATTGGCTTGATACCGTCATTTGATACTTCAAGAAAATTGTCATTCTAAACTTCTCCCGATAAACAGACAACCCCTTCTACTTCCCATACCGATAAATCAGTTATAACTATGTTAACCGATTTGTCGTCGGGAACTATTTCCACCTAATCGCCGACCCACTGTATGAGGTTCTAATGCAATTTCAAGGGGATGCCACAATTTGCGTGTATCCAATCACATCCCAATAACAAGTTTTAGGATCCTTTCCCCTCTACCATGAAGAATATAGTTGGCATTGTCTTACTTCCAACTATCAGTTCTGTGTTTAGTACTCCCATTGTGTCTGACGAGTTGCCACTAAAATCCCTTAATACCATGTTAGTCCTGATGAGGTCTTCCGGCGTCTTCCCAAGCTTGCGAAAGGTGGCATAAGGTATCAAATTGACAATCACCCCTTCGTCTATCATCATCTTGGACATCGGCTTTCCGTTAACCAACCCCTTGATGTAGAGAGGTCTTAGGTGCTGATGCTCAAGATCTTCCAGCTTATCAAATATTGCTGGCTGAGGAGCCAACACCAACTGGGCCATTGTATCGGCATGATCTGCATCGTCTTCGCGGGCCACCTGATACTCCGCGAGAAGGAAGAAAACCATGTTTACCTCTGCACCTTTCTTCTCGTCGTCCTGATTGGCCTTGTCCTTCGACCACCATTCACTCTTAATTCTTCATGGCCGATCAGTCCTCTCTTCACCTACCCGTGCCTTCCCTTCTTTATGCTGCAGATGCTGCACCCTTGTCTTCTGGCTTCTTGTGAATATTTCGGGGACACCACTATGGTTTTCTTTGTTGTGTTTGCGTCGTCATCGACCATATGGCCGATTGCTTCGGGATTGGTGGGACCGATTCTTTCTAGCACTGATAACCGTGGAGACGACAACCTTTGGTGGACTGTCTCCCGATCATGCGGTCTGAGCTTGATGTTGCGTGGCCGATGGTCGTCTTGCATTCTGCCTTGAACACCGCTTTCTAGGCAGTCATCTATGGATGGTAGGCGCAGCCCCTCATTCCAGTAAAGCCTGAAGAACTCACAGTTCCAATGGGGGGTTGAAACGCGAGTAACACCGGCTGTCTTCGCTGCTCTTTCCTCTCTTTCGACCTCCTTGGTATTTCCTGATGAGGCCCGATGAGGTAACATTGTTGTCGATTCGTTTTCCTCCACTTGCACATCGATCACTACCATAATGCACATGCACCATGTTGAGTGGGAATAGGTGACCGTCGATGTTCATGGGCTTTTTCCCATCGTTGAACTTGATTCGGCCTTGCTCCACAGCCGACTAGATATATTGCCTGAACACTTTGCACTCTGTTGGACCGGAAACAGTGACCAGAGGGGGGTGAATGGGAGCTTTAATATTTCAGGCTAAAAACAGCCTTCTGTTTTAAATCAGTCTACTGCGGAACAGCTTCGAACACAACCTTCGAAGTTCTGGTTCGGAGGTATTTTACGGCTCCGAACACAGGCTTCGTAAGGAGTAAAAGTCCGAAGCCAAGAAGACTTTGCTCTACAAGCAACCCCAAAAAATCTACTCTGCTAAGTCAGTGCAGGCTCCGCACACAGGGTGCTTCGAGCAGGCTTCGCACTTCACCCTTTGCAAGAGTGGAATAACCTCTGAGGACTTGGACCAAATACTTAGCGACAGCAACTGGTGCTGGGCTTCGTACTTCGAAGGACTAAACGCACACTAACAGACTTCGCTAGGGGCTTCGACACGGGAAAAGAACCGGGCTTCGATCAGGGCTTCGCTAGTAAACAGCGAGGTCTAGCCTCCAGTTACACAGAGCGAACGCACTAAAAAGCACACTTCGCACAAAACACACTTCGTCTAGATAGGCTTCAGTGCACTACTACTCGACACTAGAAATCGAAATATGCAGCGAGGTATGCAAACAAGCTCAAGCAGAAAAATGAACACGGAAGCAGGGCTTCGCTGCTTGAACAGGGAACACTAAAAATGAACTCACTGGATGAATACAAAGTATGAGGTGGCTAGTACATGAGCTCAACAATGAATGCTCAAAAAGTGTTAAATGTTACCTACCCAGCCCCACTATTTATAGCCACTATTCACCCAAGTGAATTGACTACTTTACCCGTAGGGTTTACATTGGTTTTGTCTCTACAGAACAGAGGGGTACAAAAGGTAGTCAACTTTATTTGGAGGCTTCTGTGTCAGCTTTGAAGAGGGGACAGCGTCAGCTTTTTGCAGAGCAGACATTGTCAGCATTTACAGTCTTTGACCTTTCTGAAGCCCCCCTTCGCACGCGAGGGGTGCGGTAGCTTCGGTGAGAAGCCTTGAGCCTGACGGCCTTCGCTTCACCGAAGTCAGCCTCCGATACAATGACGGTTTTGAGCCGAAGCCGTAAAAGCCCTTGGGCCTTCGCACCACCACCTCCTGAGTGGACCACCACGGCTTCGCAGCTTCTCCCAGCTCGAACTCCGTCAGTCCATGTACCGAAGCCATGCATGGCCGAAGTACCACAAGACAACCACACTCCGAAGCCCCACCTTCGGAGTACCACCCTTCGAAGTCCCTCCTTCGTCCAAGGCCTCCGCATGAAGCATTCCATGAGCACTTCGTCGCAGTGTCTCTCCCCGAGCACACTCCTCGACAAGCCTCACCCGGACCATGCCTTCGATGCACCTCAACTTCTGAGACCTTCGTCGGGTACCTTCGAGTGTCTCCCTCCGGAGCACACTCCGAACACTTTGCCTCTACTGAGGACTTGATCCACCAGACTCCGAAGTCACTCCATTCGGAGTGCCCTTCAAAGTGCCTCACCTCCGAGGACTTTGTCTCGGAGTACCTTCACCCAGAGCCACGCTCCGCACTTACTGCCTTCTCCTGGTGCACCTTGACCCGAGGTCCAACCTCGACCCCTTCGCAGCCTTCGTGACGGAGCTCCTCGCTCCACTGCATCAAGCCTCCCGCTTGACCCAGGTTCACCTGCTACGAACCGTTCGTCGCCTCCGAAGTCCCCTGCGCACCACAGACAAGCAGACAAGTATATTCAGTACTCTGGAGACCTCTCCGGGTTAGCAACCTTCGGCACACACTCCGGTGTACCGCCCAAAGTACCGAACCCTTCGGTACAACCCAGTCATCGTGTACTGTCGGACCCCTCCGACAAGCACACTCCGCTGCAACAGCTGCAGCAACCAAAGCCACCTAACCCTTCGGTGAAACCACCTCCGAACCCCTTCGGAGGTACAACCTCCGACCCTTCGGAGGTTCCCCTTCGAATCAGAGGGTAAAATCTGTCAATCACTGATCACAGACTCCGAAACCAACCCTTGGTTTCTCACACTCATTAGTATGGTGTGATCGAGAGTTGTGCCATTTGCAGTACTTCCTTTTCTTTAGCTCTTGGGTCAGCGGTATTATGTGGTCAGGTGACATATGGATCTGCTTCTCTTTAAGTAATAGGTCAAATATTTTGTCGGCCATGTTTACGTCAAATTCATATCTCTCTTCCTTTCTGTATGGCTTCACCCATGGGCAAGCAACCTGCTTCTTGTTCTTGGACCACTCGGCCATACTAACCTCTGCATCTAAGTCACTGCTTTCATCGAAGTCTGAGTGGTATATCTGGGCGTATGTCACCTTTTTCTAGTACATGTCCCTCTCGGACATCAAGTCGGTGAGCTTCATCTCTTGGATGCCGGCGAAGAAATACTTGTGAAATTTCTTCTCTAAGTCAGCCCATCCTCGGATGGAGTCTGCCAGTAGTAAAGAGAACCACGCGAAGGCCGATCTCGATAGATAAAGCGGGAAAAACTGGACCCTCAGCGCCTCGTCGGCTGATACATATTCATACTGGGCGAGGAAATGACTGATGTGATCGATCATGGATATCGAGTCTTGTCTCAAGAACTTGGTGAAATCGGGTACCTTGTATCGGCCTGGCAGCGGTACTCTATCGAACCATTCCAGATATGGCCACCGATACATGTATGTCTATTCCTTGGGATTTAGCCCAAATTGATCTCTAATGACCTTTGTGATCCAATTCACCCAGTCATCTTCTTGGTCCCCTAGCGTTGGATATTGGTCGGGCGTTGGAGCCTGTTGATACTGCTCCTACCGGACAACAATGTTCTCGTACTGCCCTTCATCACTATAGGGTTGTGTGTCGTAGTATGTTGTCCGATGATACTCAGGAGGGATGCCATCGGGTGCACCCCTTGGCGGCACGAGGTCTAGCAGTGTGTTCCTTGCGATGCTGTAGGTCATTGGAAGCATCCCTTGTCTTGGCAGTCTCGTGTCGAAAGCTAGGAATGGCGTCGACGCATTCCTCTCAATGACATATGGTGCGCTCTATGGCAGGCCCTATGCGGGCCCTGTCAGATGAGCTGTCTTGTTGGCTTCATGACCAGGCAAGGTGCCTAGATGCTATAGCCTCATCAGCCCTTGCGGCTGTAACGCTGACTGAGAGTGCAGCAGTTTTGTTAGATCATCGGGGGAGGTACGCCGGGCCTTGCAGCGGTCCGGAGACCATGGTGCCCTCGACAATTTTCTTGATTAGTCCTTGCAGAGTCTTAACCAACGCCCCATATTGGTTGACCAGCGAGTGGCGAATCGCCTGGTCGACGATTTCTAGGAGATTGGCCTGAGAAATCTCCGCTGGTTGGCCACCTTCTATTGCCAATACTGGTCTTGGCAACATACTCTTATGTACGGGCCCCGTCCGATTCATGTCGTAGGCCCACAGGCATGATTTATGGAACTCCTCCACGTCTCGTTGCACCTCCAGTCTTTTTTCTTTAGTCAGAGCCTCCATAGTGATCAGGATGATGTTGTTGTCGTTGATCTCGCTCGTCATGGCTAGGCTGTTAGAGATGGTCCCACCGGGTGTGCCAAAAACGTGTTGGAGCATTTTTTGTCACACTTTGACACACGTGTGGCCTGGGAGATCTTCTTCACTTCAGTGCAATGCGGTCCCACGTTCTTAGAAAATGGGTTCAAGGCGTGCCAATCAGTTTGACCCTGTAACTGATGAGGGAACAAAAAATATGGCATTAGTAGCATGTCCTATCAGCTATCAAGCCGATGAACATGACGAGGATGGGATATTTTTGGAATATCATGCTGATCGGCCATAAGGCCGATGACTTTGGGATGAAGCGATCGGGCGAGCGTGCCATCGGCCACTAAGATGAACAGTGAACCTCATAGGCCAATGAGTGTTTTTCTGATAACTTATAAGATGTAGCGTGAAATCGAGGATAACCCGTCGGCTTGTACTCCGATAGAAAGAAATAAAACGTGCGAGATAACATGTCTATATCAAGAAAATCATCACAATAACTAGATCGGATCTAACCAAGACAGTAGCTAGTCACGATGATCATAATTATATATCAAAGAATCGGACATGCTTTATTTAGATGAATGGTATACAACATGAAAGAGATACAATAGCAAGAGATATCAGACTTAACCGATGAAGCCTTAAACTATCACAACTAGATCACATCAATTTAAGAGATCAAACTAAACTGATGCAGCTTTAGACCTAGCTAATACACCGAGAACAACCGGCGACCGTACTGTTTCAATGTTCACCTCAAGAGATCAATCTGATGCAGCCGTGAGGATACTGATCTAATCGGTACGGACGTTGGGGTGGCGGGACTCACCTATTCGCCGGAGATCGAAACGATGCAGACTAGCTCCGAGTGTTGAACTCCGTCGGAATAAACCTTGGAAGCCAAAGGTGGCGATGCACCAAGTAATTGGTTGATAGAGAT
Organism: Zizania palustris; assembly: GCA_019279435.1. Classification (NCBI taxonomy): domain Eukaryota; kingdom Viridiplantae; phylum Streptophyta; class Magnoliopsida; order Poales; family Poaceae; genus Zizania; species Zizania palustris. The sequence continues at coordinate 14,431 of JAAALK010001230.1, read as the reverse complement.
GTGTTTTTTCTAACATAATTAGGGGGACATATTTATAGTCCAGAGACTTATCGTCCAATCACTCTATCTTAACCGATTCCGGATAATCTTCATCTCTTTTCTGCGTCTTATCTCCATCGGCTTATTCTACGTCCGATCATCTTCTAATAGCATGGACATGTTTCCTTGACTTTCTTTGACCGGACCTCCTTGATTTTTGTTGAATGTGCGGCATAATTAGTGGGCTTGGGCTTCACCAAATCTTGGCGTCAACAGATGGATATACGCGTGTTGATAGAAGTGAGGGCTAGCTAATCATAAAGCTTAAATCATTCTTAATTTTTAGTGAACTTGACTTATTTTTTGTATTCATTGAAAAACTAACGTTGAGTAGCGTTAAAACTAATTACAATAAACGTATATAAAACATAAAAAATTTAAGAATTTATATATATATAAATAATAAATTAATAATAATTTTTCATGGAGATATACGTGAACTGGTGAATTAAACAAAACAAAAGACATGAATGAAATTTTCTCTTTCTAGGCGGCGACAATTTTACGCGGATTGATTCCAGATTCCACGTCGAAAGGCTGGTGGATTTAAGGCGCCGCACGATCGTGCCATGCCATGGTGCCACCGTGATCGCTCCCGCGGCGAGCACACGACACGAAATCGCCAACACCTGGCCAGTGGCAACCCTCGCGGTTGCCATCATCATCCCCCAATAATTCACTGCCGGCCGGGCGCGGTCGCGTTCGCCACTAGCCCGCCAATAAACAGCGGTGCGTCCAGAGGCTGAGCGCGGGGCAGTAGTCACCACACACAGTGAGTGACACAGGCCCGCGCTGCAGCAGCTGAGCGCGGCGCGGCCCCGGGGATGTCCATGCCTGACTGCCGCTCCGGCGCCGCCACGGCTCGGTCGGTCCGCTTCCTCGGCCTCCTAAAGCAGCCCGACGACGGGAGCGGTGACCACGCGCTGGAGCTCGACGAGCGCGACGTCGTCTGGTCGTCATCGTCGTCGTCCACCTCGCCCTCCTCCTGGACCTCCACCAATTCCTCGCCGTCGATCACCCTATCCTCGTCGTTGGGAGGGGCCAACTCTGTCCGCGCTCCTCGCCGACGATCCCGCCCCCACCGCGTCAATCCCGGCCGCGGCCCGTCCGGATAGGCAGCAGCACTCGCAGCTCTACCACCAGTCGGCGCCGGTCGCCGTGCCCGCCTGGCCGAAGGGGAAGATGGACAGTGACAGGCGTCGCCCGGAGGTGCTGCACGGGGACGACAACGACGAGGGCGACGACGAATTGGTGGTACCACCGCACGAGATGGCCGCGCGCCGCGCGGCGGCTGCGGCGTCGGTGATGGAGGGTGCCGGGCGGACGCTGAAAGGGCGCGACCTCCGGCGCGTGCGCAATGCAGTGTGGCGCACCACCGGCTTCCTCGACCTGTGAAAAAGGATGTCACCTTTGGAGGTTTCTATCGCTCGCCACTCATCACTGGTTCACCACACGACTACATCGCGGACTCGCGGTTACTAGCAAGCTGCTAGGTGTTGTTCTGATCCATATGAAAAAGGTGGGGGGTTTTCTTACTAAATCTGGAGGCATAGGAGTAATGTTATGGATTGTGATGTCTATTTGTTACATTGGTAGAAGTGTCGACTAGTGATTCTATGTTCTAAAGTTCTACGTTTTCCCTGAATGAAAACGACTCGCAGCCCACTGGTCATTAAGCAATTAATTAACCGCAGTTGGCTGCAATTGTTTCAGAATCTGAGCAATTTACCCTTGAAATGAAGGTACTCTACAGACTATACAGAGCGTCCTTACAAAGATTTCTATTCTGAAAATGGTTAGAGGTAGTCAAACTTTCTGTGTTAACGCAAGTTAAAAAAAAGACGTGTAGCGTGCATATTTTTTTGGGAAAATTACTCACATGCCATTATAATTTTCAGAAATTGCCTATATGCCACTGTCAGTGACTGTGGCGGTCCCCATTTGTCAGTGACACACTAATGGCATATTGGCAAACCGTGAAAATTGTAATGGCACGGAAAAAATTAACCCTATTTTTTATATCATCACTGTGATTAACAGAAACGGGAGTTCGCTGAAAGGGAGGTGTCCTTCCATTTTAACATATTTCTGTCATGTAGTGAATGTGTGAAAGAGAATGAAGGACGTTATCGTGGCTAATGAGAGGGTGAGGGTGTGCTGACCTCGTCTCTCCAATGTCGTGAAAAGCTTACGCAAGGGCAGTAACTATAGCCATGTCATGTCCAGGAATAATACCTTCCCGAACTCTCTGTTCATTAAGTCCCTGTCCCAAGAAAAAGTAGGATACATAATAACAAGTAGATACAACAGAGTTTCAGGCGGATTAAAAGTAATTACACATAGTTGTATACATGGCCTAAACGGCCTGAACAGAGATTACTAAGCAAAACACAAGAAGTGGATAACGGTCTTTTCCCACAAGCGCTCGAGTGTGGCCAAGCCTCACGCCTCCTGTTCGTCTTCATCTGTGTAGATCCCTTCAACTTCTAGAGAGGTTTGAAATAGTGGGCTGAGTACATTGGTACTCAACAAGCCACCCGAAATGATGCAAATAATGCAAGGGAATAATAAGGATGGCATAATAGGGTTCATTTGCGCAAAGCTGATTTTAAGTTAAAACAATTGTAAAACATTTACAAGTAATAAAATATGTGCTATAAACAAGTTACAATCCAAGCAGTGCACCTGCACTGGTAAGTTACCACCACCTGCAGGATCCTTAGATCCCATCCCAACCATCATACCAGAATTAAAGTGCAAGGTTATTCTAACCGTCAAAATATCACTTTGCCCGCCTTTGACCATGGGCTCGGCTATTCGAATAGATTTTAACTCTGATCAGAGGTGTACAACTTTACCCACAAGGCACAGTCTCGGTTAACGTCAGGATACCACCACGGTACCCCGACCCAATCCCATGCCAAGGCCCATCGTATACCATACAAACATACAAACACCCGCTAAGGTTTCGCTTCTCGTAGGGTCAACCATAGTCGAGTAAGCCCCCTCTTGCGCCAAGTGACATTCAGGCTTAGGGGTGCGACCCACCACAAACCGTCACCTATTATAACACTGGTGTTGTAAGCATGTACAATTAATACTCTAAGCTAGGTCGTACCCATTAGACTTGTGGTAGTACGAAAATGCATTGCAACAGTAGCCACAGACCGGTCCTTAATCGCTCTGGGTGCGACATCCCAAAATACTAGCATGCACCCACGGCCAGCCCTTTCAATATTTTAATTGGTCAAGTTTTAATCCAAACAACTAACGGTAGTCACCCTACCATAGGGTACAATTTAATCGACATGAAAGATACAACATTTGTCATTAAAGGGATGAACAATTCCCCATTTAAAAAGTCTAGGTAAACTAAGCATGGCTAAGCAGTATTTCTTATCTCGATCAACTCAACCCTTATTAAGGTACGAGCTGAACCAAACTTTACCTAAGTTGACAAAGGCATGGTATTAATTGCACGGGGCCATAATTAACACAATGGGTATAGCTAAACAATAATAATAGCATATTATAGTCCTAATAATCATGCATTAAGTTAAAATCAAAATAAATTATGAAAAATTGGATTTCAATTTGTTCAACTGTTCAGGTAGCTTCCCTTGGTCCGTGAAGGCTTGATCTTCAATGGAGTAGGCCTCCGGCGGTACAAAATCAGCGGCGTTCACGCGATCACATACATAATTAATGCAAAACAATACATCAATACACATGAACAATACAAAATAAATGCATAGTTAGATTCCATGCATTTTTATGAAAACACGGCAATTTGAATTACTCCAAATAGAGCTAGGATGAATTAGTTGTGTATTTTAGAAGTTTTAGCTCTATTTTTAGCCGAAACAGTACTACTGTGCAGTGCGGAAAATAATTATCCAGAAACAGAGGAGCTAAAATGCTAAAGTACCAAAACATGATTTAAATACCATAAAACAGAGGGTTAAATCACAAAACTGAAAAAAGGGTGCGGGTGTCATGGTCCGGCTGGCGTGGCACGGCCAGGCGGCAGGCGCGCGGGCGGCGCGAGGCGGCGCACGTGGGCGGGCTCGGCCGGCGGGGGCAGGCATGGCCAGGTGGGCGGCGCACGTCGACGCATGGGCTGGCGTGGCCAGGCGGGTGGTGCGGCGCACGGGCGGCGCGCGATGACGGCGGCCACCGCGGCGCGACGACGATAGTGACGACAAGCCTAGGGGGAGAAATAGGAATGGGAGGAGTTCTCACCGGGGGGAAACGATGATGACGGCGTGGCTACGCGAGGAAGGAGAGCTCGGAGGAGAAAAATGGTGGAGAGTGGGAGAAAATGGAATGGGGAAGAGAGGAACGACCAAATAAAATGGTGCGCGAGGGGGATGGCGGTTCCGACATCGTGGGCACGACCTCGACGCGAAGTGGGCGACGGGGAAAGTGGAATGGTCGGCAGTTGCCATGGGGAGAGGATTGTGCGTGCATGGTGGAAGTGGGAGAGAGAAAAGAGAGGAGGGTGGGAGGAAGGTGATGACAAGTGGGTCCCACGTGTAAGAGAGAAAACCTAAAGAGAGAAAAAAATTTTAAAAAGAAAAACGGGTCTAAAATTCTTGAAAAAATACTTTTCGTAGTTTTGGATTATTTTATAAATATCCAAAGTATTAGTTTAATTATTATTATATTTTTATTATTTTATTTATTTTTTTAACGTGGGCGTTACAAACCTACCCCCTTAAAAGGAATCTCGACCTCGAGATTCGGAGGTACTGGCGAAGAGATGCGGGTGCGCGGTATTTAGCTCATCTTCACGCTCCCAAGTGGCTTCGTCTTCCAAGTGATTACTCCACTAGACCTTGCATAAACGGGTTACCTTTCTTGGTGTTCTTCGCTCCATGGTGTCAAAAATGCGGATAGGCTTCTCAACATAAGTTAGATCTTCTTGTACTTCAATTTTCTCCCAGTCCACTTGTTCTGTTGGTACCCTAGACACTTCTTCAGTTGGGAGATGTGAAAAACATCATGAATTCATGCCATTGATGGCAGCAATTCTAGCTGGTAAGCAACCTCTCGCCGTCTGCCTTTGATTTGATAGGGTCCAACATATCTCGGTGCCAATTTTCCTTTTGTCCGGAATCGGTGTACCCCATGAAGTGGTGTAACTCTAAGGTACACATAATCCCCTTCTCCAAAAGCCAAGTCCCTTCTGCGGTTATCCGCATAACTCTTTTGCCTTGATTGAGCGGTTTTTAATCTCTCTTGTATGATCCTTACTTTTTCCTCAGCTTCTCTTAGAATGTCAGTTACAAACACTTGACATTCCCCAGTCTGTTCCCACATGAGTGGAGTTCGACACTTTCGCCCATACAATGCTTCAAAGGGAGCCATCTGGAGGCTAGCTTGGTAACTATTATTGTATGAAAACTCTGCGTATGTTAGGCATTTGTCCCAACTAGCTCCAAAGTCTATGGCACATGCCCGAAGCATATCCTCAAGGATCTGATTTACTCTTTCGGTTTGTCCATCCGTTTGGGGATGGTAGGCAGTGCTGAAGTTTAACCGGGTGCCTAATTCTTCCTGAAGCTTCTGCCATAATTTCGAGGTGAATTGACTCCCCGATCGGATACTATCTTTTTTGGCACTCCATGCAAGCACACTATTCTAGCCATGTACAGCTCGGCTAGCTTTCCCCCGCCGTAGGTGGTCTTGACGGCGATGAGTGTAACACTTTAGTTAAGCTGTCGATTACAACCCACATAGAATCATACCTGCCTTGAGTTCAGGGCAACCCAGTGATGAAGTCCATACCAACTTCTTCCCATTTCCATTCTGGAACCTTTAACGGTTGAAGCAATCCCACGGGTCGTTGATGTTCTGCTTTGACCCTCTAACAAACATCATAGAGAGCTACATACTCAGCTATTTCCCTTTTCATGCTAACCCACCAATATTTTTCTTTAAGATCTTGGTACATATTCGTACTCCCTAGATGAATGGAGTATGGTGACTCATGGGCCTCTTGTAGTATCAGATTCTTCAATTCGGGTTTATCTGGAACACAGATAAGCTCCCCAAACCATACAGTACCTCGCTCGTCCTCCGAAAATCCTGGAGCTTTTCCTCTCCTCATATTCTTTCGAATTTCCTTTATGTACGTATCATCCTTTTGGGCTTCCCTAATTTGCTCTGTTAGAGTTAGTTGGGCTTCCAATGCTGCCAAGTAGCCTTGTTGCACTATTCCAAGGTTCAAGCGTTCAAACTCCGCTACTAGGTCTGGGTGGCTTTGCGCTTCAAGTAGACATTGCAATAACTTTTATAACTCAAAGCGTCTGCCACCACATTAGCCTTGGATGGATGATAATGAATCCCAACGTCATAATCTTTAATCAACTCCAGCCAACTCCTTTGTCGAAGGTTCAGATCTGGTTGAGTGAATATATGTTTCAAGCTCTTGTGGTCCGTGTAAACTTTGCAATGATTACCAATGAGGTAATGTCGCTAGATTTTCAGGGCATGAACCACCACAGATAACTCTAGGACATGAGTGGGATAGTTCCCTTCATGCGGTCTGAGTTGGCGAGATGCGTATGCCACCACTCTACCTTCTTGCATTAGGACACAACCAAGTCCTTGACGGGATGCATCGCAGAAGACTGAAAGTCTCTTTGATTTTCTGGGAGGGTCAACACTGGAGCTGACACTAGCCTGGTCTTGTGCTCTTGAAAACTGTTTTCACATGCAGGGGTCCACTTGAATTTTACTTCCTTCTTCAACAACTCAGTCATAGGCTTGTCAATTCTTGAGAAATTCTCTATGAATCGACGATAATAACCTGCCAATCCAAGAAAACTGTGAACCTGAGTGACAGACTCTGGCTACTGCCATTCGGTGACCGCTTCAACATTGCTAGGGTCCACTGCTACACCATTGGTTTGTGATGACATGCCCAAGGAATCCTACTTGAGTTAACCAAATTCGCACTTGCTATACTTTGCATAGAGCTTGTGTTCTCTAAGCCTCCCTAACCACCTTGTGCAAATGCAGCTCATGATCCTCCCGGTGTGTTAGAATAGATCAAAATATCATCAATGAATACCAACACAATTTATCCAAGTAGTCCATGGACACCCTTATTCATGAGGTTCATAAAGGAAGGCCGGGACATTCGTGAGTCCAAAAGACATAACCGTGCACTCGAAATAAGCCATATCTTGTAGTGAAAGCTGTCTTAGGGATGTCTTCCTCCTGAATTCTCAACTGATGGTATCCTGACCTAAGGTCAATCTTGGAGAACATTGTGGCTCCCTTGAGTTTATCGAACAGATCATCAATTCGGGAAGGGGGTATTTGTTCTTGATGGTGACATCATTTAGTGCGCGATAATCGACACACATCCTTTTTATTTTGTCTTTCTTTTCCACAAATATGACAGGTGCTCCCCACGAAGATGTACTCAGTCGGATATATCCCTTGGATAACAAATCCTCACTTGTCTTTTTTACTTCCGCCAACTCTAGCGGCCATCCGGTATGGTCGCTTCGAGATGGGTGTTGTACCCGGGGCCAGATCAATCCTAAACTCAATTTCCCTCTTTGGGGGCATACCAGGTAGATCTTCTGGGAAAACATCTAAATAATCCTTCACCACCGAAATGGTTTCCAAACTAGCTTTGGGTTAGAGTGACGACTTTTGGTGGGGTTCCAAATATTGAAATTCTACTTCTTGTCCATCCTCTTCCCCTTAGTAGAACAGTTCTACGGGCACAATCTATCATTCCCCAGTGGGCGACCAACCAGTCCATTCCCAAAATCACATCTAGATCTCGGGATTCTATCAACACCAAACTGGCTAGGAACGGAACCCCTTAAATAATTATTTTGACCGACGGGCAAAATTGTTTGGTAGACATTTGGTTTCCTGGGGTGTTTACCAACATAGGGTTACTTAAAGGTTCTACCCTCACCCCATGCATTCTCACAAACATGCTTGATATAAAAGAATGTGTTTGCCCCAGAATCAAATAGAGTAATTGCTGGAATTGAGTTAACTAGGAACGTACCCAAAACCACTTCTGGAGCATTGATGGCCTCCTGTGCTGAGACATGATTCACCCGAGCCTTAACCACATTGTTAGATCCAACATTGGGGGATCCACTCGCTGTCCTTGTGGACGCTTTGGCTTGGACACTTGTTGGCAAAGTGTCCAGGCTCCTTGCAGTTGAAGCACACAATTGGTTTACCATCTTTGGTGAGTAGAACATTCTAAATAGGTGCTTGCTGCTGGACGAGGGATGAGGTTGGTGTTGCCTCCATTGTTAGGGTAGCGGTTTGGAGGGTTGTTGATAGGCTTCATGACACGAGGGGCTGTGGAAGAAGAACCAACATGAGGAGGTGGCATGACACGCGGCCTCTTGGGATGTCACTGAGGTGCATGAAGGTAGCCATCCTCTTCCTCATATGATCGATCTTATTTTGCTTATCCTCCTGACAAATTGCCTTGTCCACTAGTTTCTGGAAATTAGCATAATCGCTAAAGATGAGCTTGACTGCGAGCTCATCATCCAGCCCCTCTAGGAACTTCTCTTGTTTATCTTCATCACTACGCACATCCTCCGGTGCGTAACATGCCAAACGGTTGAATTCATGAAGAGACTCTGTCACGGTGCAATTTCCTTACCTCAGCAAGCGAAACTCTTTCTTCTTCAGGGCCACCACTCCAGATGGCACGTGGGCCCTTCGAAATGCCTTGGAGAATTCGTCCCATGAGGTAACATGACCTTCAGGTCTAGCCTCACAAAAGTTATCCCACCATTCACCCGCAGGGGCCTTGGAGTTGATGGGTAGCGAAAGCCACCCTCTCTTTGATCGGAGCATTGCACCAGATCTAACTTCTTTTCCATATCTTTTAACCAATCATTGGCTTCCATTGGATTAGTGGTGCTGGCAAAAGTGGGAGGGCGAACCCTAAGGAACTCAGATAACTTGGATTGTTGAGGGCCTGCTTGATGGACGGGCACGGCTGCCTTGGGTGCCCGGTTTTTCTGGTATGGAGTTGCTAGAGAAGAGAAATGATCAACTGATTTTGATTGCTCACAACTTGGGCCAAAGTCAGATCGGCTGCTGGTGGTGGGGGCAAACCCTGGTTAGGCAGAGCTGCACTAGATCCATCCATGGTGTCGCCTTGTTATGGCGCTACCGTCATTGTTGATGTAGCATCCATTGCGTGTGTATACCATCTTGCTGAAAGAAGGGAGGGGTTTTATAATGGTTGGTGCCATTGTTCTATCAAGTAACTCATTTCATACATTTAGTGATGTGAACAAACACTCGGATTAAGCAAACATTCATTCATTAAGCAAATGACAAACTAAACATCCAAGTAACATAGTCTGAATTTTTGAAACCTAAACAACATCAAGCAAATCTAAATGAAGTCGTACACCAAATAGATCAGTACAAACTTCACACCTATGATAAACTAATGAAACGTCTAAACAAAATGAACAGGTAAACATGACGGTGGGTCAATCTATGGCGCATGGGTGTAGCCTATAAGGGGCCCCTCGGTGCGAGACTCCTCGAAGAACTCCTCCTCCATGGGCTCCTCACTGTCCTCGCCCATGGGCTGATCCCCTAATGTTCCGAAGCTGGAATAGGAGCGGGTGGAGACAGCTGCGCACTCCCCTGTCCTCCAGGATCTCCATGACAAACCTCTGCTGCTCCTGCGTAAGATGAAGCTTATACGTGCGGTAACCCTGGTCCTCCTCTTGGGCTGAACCTGGGACTAAAGGTGGAGGATCCTTCGCTGCTGCTCCGCAACCTGCCTCTAGCTAGCTTGAAGCTCTCTCCAAGCATCGGAGCTTCTCTCCCTGGGCCTCAATCTCCTTCCTGCTATCACGCCCCTATAGAGTATACATGTCATCCATCGACTCCATCATACGTGCCATGTGGACGATGGGGTGTCCTCCTCATGCTTGTGTTGTAGAAAAGGCCTGAAGGACTCCCCCTCTTGTCGAGCAGGGTGACAACAGAATGCCGTGGTCCGTAGCTTCTCATCGTGAGCATGACGAGCTCCAACAACGCCCAGAAAGAAGCCACTTGCACTGCAACATGAAAATCGGTGCCTTCCCCCATACTCCTAGAGTGGGAACGTTAGTCCGTCCTCCGAGGATCACACTGTCACCCTCCAACGATGATTTGCTCCAACCGCAAACTCGACCCCCTCGAACTCCGACTGAAACAGGTAACCGATCTTCCACATCATGGCCCGAAGCTCCACCATAAACCTCCGGCTCGCATGCACCTCGAGGTTACCAAATCCATCTAAACACATATTGATAAAAACACACAAAAACAAAAATCAGTAACCTTTTTTTTAATAGTGAGGGTAAGTAAACACAACCACCAAATGACACATTTTGGAATAATATTTTTTTTTCAAAATAGCCTTAGACGAACATCCTAGGGGATTAACCGTGGGGCTTAACCTACAGTCGAGGTGGCTCTGATATCAACTTGTCAAGCCCGGGAATAATACTTCCCGAACTCTTTGTTCATTAAGTCCCTGTCCTAGGAAAAGGTAGGGTACACAATAACAAGTAGAGTACAACAGAGTTCCACGTGGATTAAAAGTAATTACACATAGTCGTATACATGGCTTAAATGGCCTGATATATATTACTAAGCAAAACACAAGCAGCGGATAATGGCCTTTTTCCCACAAGCCCTCGAGTGCGGCCAAGCCTCACGCTCCTCTTCGTCGTCATCTGTGTAGATCCCTTCAACTTCTGGAGAGGTTTGAATATGTAGGCTGAGTACATTGGTACTCAACAAGCCACCCGAATGATGCAATATGCAAGGGAATAACAAGGATGGCATAATATGGTTCATTTGCGTAAAGCTGATTTAAGTTAAAACAATTGTAAAACATCTACAAGTAATAAAGTTGTGCTATGAAAAAGTTACAATCCAAGCAGTGCACCTGCACTGGTAGGTTACCACCACCTACAGGATCCTTAGATCCCATCCCAACCATCATACCAGAATTAAAGTGGAAGCTTATTCTAACCGTGAAAACATCACTTTGCCCGCCCTTGACCGTGGGCTCAGCTATTCGAATAGATTTTAACTCTGATCAGAGGTGTATAACTTTACCCACAAGGCACAGTCTCGGTTAACGTCAGGATACCACCACGGTACCCCGACCCAATCCCATGCCAAGGCCCATCGTATACCATACAAACATACAAACACCCACTAAAGTTTTGCTTCCCGTAGGGTCAACCCTAGTCGAGTAAGCCCCCTCTTGCACCAAGTGACATTCAGGCCTGGGGTGCGACCCACCAGAAACCGTCACCCATCATACCACTGGTGTTGTAAGCATGTACAGTTAATACTCTAAGCCAGGTCGTACCCATTAGACTTGTGGTAGTACGAAAATGCATTGCAACAGTAGCCACAGACGGTCCTTAATTGCCCTGGGTGCGACATCCAAAAATACTAGCATGCACCCACGACCAGTCCTTTCAATATTTTAATTGGTCAAGTTTTAATCCAAACCACTAACGGTAGTCACCCTACCGTAGGGTACAATTTAATCGACATGAAAGATACAACATTTGTCATTAAAGGGTTGAATCATTCCCCGTTTAAAAAGTCTAGGTAAACTAAGCATGGCTAAGCAGTATTTCTTATCTCAATCAACTCAATCCTTATTAAGGTACGAGCTGAACCAAACTTTACCTAAGTTGACAAAGGCATGGTATTAATTGTACAGGGCCATAATTAACACAATGGATATAGCTAAAAAATAATAATAGCATATATAGTCCAAATAATCAACTATTTAGGTAGATTGCCTTGGTCCGAAGGCTTGATCTTAAATGGAGTAGGCCTTCGGCGATACGAAATCAGCGGCGTCTACGCGATCACTACATAATTAATGCAAAACAGTACATCAATACATGAAAAATACAAAATAAATGAATAGTTAGATTCTTTGAAATTTTATGAAAACACGGCAATTTGAATCACTCCAAACGGAGCTAGGATGAATTAGTTGTGTATTTTAGAAGTTTTAGCTCTATTTTTAGCTGAAACAGTACTACTGTACAGGGCGGAAAATAATTATCCTGAAATTGAGGGGCTAAAATGCTAAAGTGCCAGAACAGGATTTAAATACCCTAAAACAGGGGTTAAATCAAAACTGAAAAAAAGGTGTGGGTGGCTTGGTCCGGTCGGCGCGGCGCGGCCGGGTGGCAGGCGCGCGGTGGCACGAGGCGGCGGCACGAGGCGGTGCGTGCGGGTGGGCTCGGCCGATGAGGGCTGGCATGGGCAGGCGCAGCGGGCGGGCGACGTGCGGCCACCACGGTGCGGGCAGGCGGCAGCGCGCGGGCGGCATGGCGTGCGGGCGGCGGCCGGTGAGAGGCGGCATAGGGGCGCGCAGCGACGGTGGCCCCCGCGCACGACGACGACGGCGACGACAAGCCTAGGGGGAGAAATAGGCATGGGAGGGTTCTCACCGGGGGAAACGACGATGACGACGCAGCTACGGTGAGGAAGGAGAGCTCGGAGGAGAAAAAATGGTGGATAGTGGGATAAAACGGAATGGGTAAGTGAGGAACGGCCAAATAAAACGGTGCGCGAGCGAGATGGCGGTTCCGACGTCGTGGTCACGGCCTCGATGCAATGTCGACATCGGGGAAAGTGGAACGGCCGGCGGTTGCCATGGGGAGAGGATTGTGCGTGCATGGTGGAAGTGGGAGAGAGAAAGAGAGGAGGGTGGGAGGAAGATGGTCACAAGTGGGTCCAACGTGTAAGTGAGAGAGAAAACCTAAAGAGAGAAATAAAATTTTAAAAAAAGAAAAACAGGTCTAAATTCTGGAAAAATAACTTTTCATAGTTTTGAATTATTTTTAAATATCCAAAGTATTAGTTTAATATATATATTAATTATTATATATTTTTTTTTTAACGTGGGCGTTACAAGACAACACAACAGATGGTGCATACAGGCTAGGTTGATGCTAGGGGCTAGCAGCTAGGGTTAGGGTTTAAGACAAACTAATTTATTTCTTGAATGGTTTAATTACAAACTACTAATCCCTTTATCTCTTTATACATGGCAAAAATCCTCTTATTGTAGGAACAAATAGAAACTAACTCCAATAAATGAAAAGTAAACTAATCATACTCTAGTTGTCCTAGGTTATTATGACTAGTCATGTTAGGGTGCATTGGGCTAGGCTAGCACGAGTTGGGCCTGGGCCGGTATGATAGCCTTGCACCACCCATATGTGCGGCCCCATATGACATCTTCCCTGGCCTCCATCTAAAAGTAGCTCGTCCTCGAATTGGAATGTGGTAAACAATATGATTAACTCATCATGTGGAGCCCATGTTGCTTTTGACCCCGATAGATTCTTCCAATGAACAAGCAGGTACAAACGATCCCTAGCGCAACGAGGCTTGATGACCTTGGTCAGCCACTAACAAACACAACAATGATGGGGGGGTGGTAGTGTTGGCATTGTCATCGTCAGAGTTACTACGAATGGCTTTAGCAGACCCACATTGAAGACATCATGGATCTAGGAAGAAATCGACAACAAAAGCTTGTACGTGACATCGCCGACACACTACAACACTTGAAATTGTGCAAAGAACTTCGGTCCAAGCTTGCTGCATCCATGATGAGACAATGTTGTTATTGGGCGATGTAGCAGATGCAACCATACTCAATCGCCCACTATGAACTCAATGTCCCAATGGTCGTTATCATAGTGAAGCTTGTAGTGATAGTGAGATTGATCCAATCGATCCTGAATCTCGGGCATGAACTCATCCTATTCCTTGAGCAGATGGTCTACTACCTGATTTTGGCTATCCCATGATCAATCCGATGGATACTAAGTGGGTCACAGATATAAACCACCAGAATGGTGATGTCTTGATGGTTGTCTAGAAGGACGTATTGTAGTCAAATTCAGCCTAAGGCATCCATCGAAGCCATTGTCGTGGTTGATCACCCATCACGTTGCATAGGTACATGATGATGGTATGCTGAACTGAGGTGCATATTAACTTCGGTAAAATAGAATAGTTTGGTCCAAAAGCTCCCAGTGAACTGGGTCACAGTCATTGATGATTGAAGGTAGAATGCCATGAAGCCAAACAATGTCAATGAAAAAGGCACTGGTGACCAAAATAGCTATAAGGATGGCTTAGGAGGATGAAATGTGTCATCTTGGAAAAATAGTACACCACTCTGAGTATAATTATTTTGTTGGCCCAAACTGATGACGCAACATATAGTGGTTGTAGTAGGTCTACTACATGAAGGTGTATGCCTTGTTCCTCTAGTAGACCATGTAGGTCCACACAAACTCTTGTACGGCTGAATGGCCATTCA
>JAAALK010001229.1:0-24543 GCA_019279435.1 Zizania palustris | reverse complement strand
TGCTGGGTGTAGAATTGATAGGAAGAGTACCTCTGGTACCTGTCATTTTCTGGGTACTTCTCTGGTCTGCTGGTCTTCCCGCAAACAGTCTAGTGTTGCTCAATCGACGGCTGAGGCCGAATATGTTGCTGCAGCTAGCTGTTGCTCTCAGATTTGTGGATGGTTTCCACTTTGCGGGATTTCGGGTTAGATTATAAGAGTGTTCCACTTTTCTGTGATAACACTAGTGCTATTTGTATTGCAAACAACCCGGTTCAGCACTCCAGAACCAAACACATTGATGTACGGTATCATTTTCTCAGAGATCACAATGAGAAGGGTGATATTGAACTTCAATATGTTGATACCCAACACCAGCTTGCCGATATTTTTACAAAACCCCTCGATGCTTCTCGATTTGCTTACTTGCGTGGGGAACTTGGTATTTGTCATTCCTACGACATTTTGTGAGGGGGAGCTGATTTTAATTGTCTTGCATATGCTCATTATGTGTGGAATTGCACTTACATCTTTTGCTATTATATGCCTGCTTTTAATTCAAAGAAATCATGATAGCTCAGCTCTATGAAATATGTCTGGAACATTGATTGTGCATGATGTTTTATTTTCTAAAATCCAAACTTGCTCACCGCACAATCTTGTATCTAGCTTGTTTAGGCTGGACTGCTTTTAGCTATCTTTTATCTACTTGACAGCAAGACACTGTTCTTTGGATGCCAAAATTTGCAACTTGAAAAATGTGTTCATTATTCATGGATATTCATCAAAATATTTCACTCATCTGAATCAAAATCAAAAATCCATGATTTGCCTGGTTTAAATGAAAAGATCCAGGAGGGTTTGTTTGTCGCACTACTCTATTCTAGACTGCTTACCATTGCACTTTGGTCTGAACTGGGATAGTGTAGTGTATGCCAAAATCACCGCCTTAAGCTTCAGATGGCTTTCTTGCCTAGGCTTGGCTTGATTGTAAAGTATAAGGTGGACAAACAAATAACCCCTGGCATTAAGAAAAGAACAACAAATTTAATTGCTCATCAAGTTTGCTTTCAAAGCTTCTTTTGAACAAGACTTGTCTGTCTAGGGTAGAAATTGTTAGCTTTGCGCAGTCCTTGCCTTCACATGTCTAGCTGCTTTGATTAAGTGGTGATGCTTTTACTTCAAAATGACAAAATCACATGCCATCATCTTGTTTCACAGATTGTTAAATTGAGCTGAGCACATGATCATTAGTTTTAATGTTGGCATATTTTTGCATTATATGTTCTTGCAATTCTCTTCATTTCGAAGCTTTGCATCTTTTGCCTGCTCCTTGATGCTTGCATTGCCAAAGGGGGAGAGGTTTGCTATGTTCTCTGCCGCAAGAAGGCATAATTTTTAAAAGGGGAGAGTTTTTGACATAAAGGGGGAGAAAAATTTGCTCAACTCAGGGGGAGTTCTTATCAAGGGGAGATTTGCCGAAGGGGCTTTTACTCTTTTACAAAGGGGGAGAAAAATTCTTTTATCAAGTGACATGCTTTGGCTCTTTTCTGAGTTTTTATGGTCACTTGTGTGCTGAAAATTTTTCCATTTTCTTATTTTGGATTTGGTTATCAATGCACTCATCAAGGGGAGATTGAGAAACCAAGGGTGGTTTCGGTGTATGTGATGAGTGATAGACAGGATTATTTACCCTCTGTTCGAAGGGTACCTCCGAAGGGGCTTCGGAGGTGGTACCTCCGAAGGGTGTTCGGAGGTGTGTCACCGAAGTGTGTTCGGTGTTTGCTTGCTGCAGCTGTGCAGCAGAGTGTGCTCGTCGGAGGGGTCCGGCAGTACACGATGACTGGGTTCGTACCGAGGGCTTCGGTACTTTGGGCGGTACACCGGAGTGTGTGCCGGAGGTTGCTAACCCGGAGAGGTCTCCGGAGTACTGGATACACTTGTTTGCTTGTCGGTGGTGCGCAGGGACTTCGGAGGCGACGGACAGGGTTCGAGCTAGGTGAACCTGGGTCAAGCGGGTGGCTTGATGCCAGGGGAGCGGGGAGCTCCGTCACGGTGGCTGCGAAGGTGGTCCGGGTCGGTCCTCGGGTCGAGGCGTGCCAGGTGAAGGCAGAGAGTGCGGAGCATGGCTCCAGCTGAAGGTACTCCGAGACAAAGTCCTCGGAGGTGAGGCACTCCGAAGGTACTCCGAATGGAGTGACTTCGGAGTTGGGTGGATCAAGTCCTCTGCGGAGGCAAGGAGGTCGAAGTGTGCTCCGGAGGGAGACACTCGAAGGTGCCCGACGAAGGTCTCAGAAGTCGAGGCGCATCGAAGGCATGGTCCGGGTGAGGCTCGTCGAGGAGTGTGCTCGGAGTGAGACACTGCGACAGAGTGCTCATGGAATGCTTCATGCGGAGGCCTTGGACGAAGGAGGGACTTCAAAGGGTGGTACTCCGAAGGTGAGGCTTCGGAGTGAGGATGACTTGTGGTGCTTCGGCCATGCATGGCTTCGGTACACGGACGGACGGTGTTCGAGCTCGGAGTAGCTGCGAAGCCGTGGTGATCCATTCCGGAGGTGGTGGTGCGAAGGCCCAAGGGCTTTGACGGCTTCGGCTCAAAACCGTCACTGTATCGAAGGACTTCTTCGGCGGAGCGAAGGCCAACAGGCTGCAGGCTTCTCGCCGAAGCTTCCGCACCCCTCGGTGTGAAGGGAGGTTCCAGAAGTCAACACTGTAAAGGCTGACACTGTCTGTTCTGAAAAAGGCTGACACTATCCCCTCTGCAGCTGACAGAGAAGCCTCCAAAATAAAGGTGGACTACCTTTTGTACCCCTTAGTTCTGTAGAGACAAATCTGTTGTAAACCCTAGGGGTAAAGTAGTCACTTCCTTAGGATGAAGCCGTGGGCTATAAATATGGGGGCTCGGTAGGTAACATTTAACACTTTGAGCATTTACTGTTGAGCTCCTGTAGACAGACCTCGCTGTATTCATTCTGAGTTCAATTTATTTCAGTGTTCCTTGTTCAAGCGGCGAAGCCCTGTTTTTCTTGTGCTTTTTGCTTGAGCTCGCTTTGCATACTTCGCTAGTTTAGTGCACCGAAGCCTGTTGAGGCGAAGGTAGTTTTTCGGGCGAGGTGTGCTTTGTCAGTGTGCATTCGCTCTGTGTAACAGGAGGTGTAACCTCGCTGCTTACTAGCGTAGCCCTGACCGAGGCCCGTTTTGCTTCTTGTGTCGAAGCCTTTAGCATAGTCCGTTTTGTGTGCGTGTAGACCTTCGCGTACGAAGCCCAGCACCAGTTGCTGTCGCCAAGTACTTGGTCGAAGTCCTCAGAGGGCTGTCCACTCTTGCGAAGGGTGAAGTGCGAAGCCTGCTCGAAGCACCTCGTGTGCGGAGCCTGCACTAACTTAGCAGAGTAGATTTTGTGGGTTGTTCGTGGAGCGAAGTCTTCTTGACTTCGAACTTTTGCTCCTCCGAAGCCTGTGTTCGAAGGTGTCGAAGTACCTCCGAACCAGACCTTCGAAGGTAGTGTTCGAAGCCTGTTCCGCAGAAGACAGAACAGAACCGAAGGCTAAGTTTTTAGCCCGAAATTTTAAAAGCTCCCATTCACCCCCCCTCTGGTCGCCGTTTCTGGTCCAACAGCTTTGTCCATGCTCCCCCTCCTAGCTCCTTTTCTGGAGCGAAGGACCGGACTTCGGGCCCTGCTCGAGCCTTTGGATCGAGCTAACCACGAAGTTGGGGGAACAAACTTAGTAGCCATACTTAGCGAGGCTGAGGGTTCGGAGCTGAACGCAGCCTTGGAATGGGCAGCATACCAGGTATGAAATATCTGCAAAACAAGATTAATTTCAACTTATGAAAAATTCCTCACCTTGCTTTTTCTCTTCGCAGCAAATAGTCTTGGCCCGAGCTGCAGCCGTCTCGAACGAGCGAGGAAATATTCGTCTCAAGGAGAGGATTACTATTCTCAAGAGGAGTCTTGAAGGCTCTGAAATTCAAATCTCTAGATTGGACGAGATGGTTGCAGTGGAGAGGAGAGCCAGACTTGGTCTGGAGGCTGCAAACCAGAAGCTCGAAGCCGAACAAATCGTGCTTCAGACTGAAATAGAGAAAATGCGGGCAGAGCATGCAACGGCAGGGGCTGAGCTGGTTAAGCTTCAAGAAGAGATGACGAAAGCCATGGAGGAGGCCAGCAACCTGCTTAGCCAGAAGAACTCTTTAGCTACGGAGCCAGCTAGACTATCCTCTATGGTAGATGAACTAACTTCGTCAAGGGATGCCTTAATTGAAGATAAAGTGAAGTTGGAGAAGGTAGCTGCAGAGGTCATGAATAATCTTTTAGGTATTCTAGAGTACTTTGGTACTCTCTGGACACTACCTTCGAGTGACAATGTCCCCTTACTGTGATGGCTAAAATATGATCCAAGGAGCAGCGAAGATGATGAAGACAGCGGGTATTCAGTATGGAGAACTCTTCGGCCAAGTAGCTGCTCTCAGAGTACTTCGCTACTACGAGGATCTAGTGCTATCAGTAGCACCAGATTCGGGGGCGGCTCCCATTACCTTCGATGACAACCAACTGCTAAACCCTTCCAAAGATGTGGCAACAGCCTGGCAAGCCTTCCAAGCTTCATGGAGAGCTGAAGGTCGAATCGCGATCAAGGCTTGGATCGATGAATGGCATCGCCAGAAACAAGCTCGGTCTAAAGCTTTGAGCAGCCAGCCTCCGCCGGACCTACAGGTCCAGTTTTGTTTAGGGTCCGAATATGTAAAAATTATGCTTTCATCTATTATGAATGAAAACTTATTTATCGTGTTTTTAGGCTTCTCAACCTCGTATGGATGATGTTGAAGTATTAAATGTTACTGAAGAACTCTTCCTGCTATGGTCTACCTTCGATCTTTTAAAACTTCACAAACGACCTCGATTTTTGATTCCTCGAGAAAGCTCCGGTGCAATTGCGCCCGAAATATGTAAAGATATATTATATTATATTAAAGAGGAAGAAAAGGAAGTTAACTTGGAAGCCTTATCTTCTGAAGACGTTGAATGGTCCAAAGAAGAGAGTATTGCTGAAGAACAAGGAAAGAAGCCTGAAGAACTTCGAAGCTGGGAGAGAAGCCCCGAGCGACTTCGAACTTGGGCTGAACTTCAATAGGAACAAAAAGACTTTCGAGCTTCGAAGAGAGGGAGAAGAATTAAACGTAAGGTTATCAGAACTCCCGGCTCTAGAACTAGTCGTTCCGGCTTTAGTAGCAGCTCTAGAGATCGAAGGGGTCTTCGATTCCTTCTTGGTATAGACACAGATTTTTCGTAATGTAATGTAATCTGTTCGAATAATAAAGATTAAGATTTTAAAATTGTCTCCTTACTTCCCAGCCCCTCTTTGGGCGTAAGCAACTTCGAAGTGTAGTTGAAGATGGTTAGGCACAAAGAAAAAAACTTAGGAGTACAATTTTGGAGGCTCGAAGCCCCTCAGCAACTTAGAGATTTATAATCTTATAAAATGTCTTCGACTACTTGGAGTCTGAAAACTGGTAACTTAATACCTTTTGTTTTAAAAGTAGTCACTTCGGACTAATTTCCCGGACACCTTAGCGTCCAAAACGATTGGTCACTTTGGACTCATTTTACAGATATTCAAAGCTTATTAGCTCAAACTCTGTTTTGTTTGGCCTCCTTCGGCTCTTTTTGCGAATGCTATCAAACTGGTTGTTTGGAATTCGCAGTGGTCTCCTTGGACTCTTTTTATGGATGCTTTCAAGCTGGAGCTTGGAATCCACATTATTTGGTCTCCTTCGACTCTTTTTACAGATGCTTTCAAGCCGGTGGCTTGGAATCCGTTTTTCAGTGACTTCCCCACCTCGTCGGAAGCTCGAACCAGTGGTTCGAAGTCCGAAAAATTGGTTCAAATGAATGACACTTTCCTCACAACCAACTTCGATCTTCCAGTGCATCCACTAGAAGTAGGAAGTGTTTGAAAGTTAGGCATTATTTGAACCATGAGCTTTATTAATTCAGAAGGTGTTTACATATGATTACAAGGAGCCCCTATGCGAAATATCGCTTTAAGTGTTCCGCATGCCATGCATGCTTTAATTCTTCGCCTTCTAAATTAGCTAACTTAAAAGAACCAGGGCGTCTTGAGCGGAGAATAATGTATGGACCTTCCCACTTATTTTCTAATTTCCTTGGTGCTATAATGCTTTGCAAAACTAGATGACCCGGCTTAAGTTCATTAAGCTTAACCTTCGGGTCAAACCAAGTCTTCGTCTGCTGCTGATACTTTGACAAATGGCAACGGCTCGAAGTCTTGTTTCTTCTGTTAAATCAAGCGAAGTTTGTCTTTCTGTTTCTATTTTCCGTTCGGTGCTGCGAAGAGATCCTCCTTTAAGCTCCATTGGCGTCATAGCTTCATCTCCGAATAATAGTCTGAAAGGAGTGAAACCTGTGGACCTTGTTTGAGTGGTCCAAATGGACCATAAAATCTTTGGGAGCTCTTCGGCCCACAACCCTTTTGCCAACCCTACTATTCTTCGATTCAATCCTGACAAGATATTACCATTGGCTCTTTCTACAGCTCCGTTAGACTTAGGATGGCGCACTGCAGTGAAGCATATTTGTATGCCAAGATCTTCGCAAAACTTCTTGAAGGGCTCTGCATCAAATTGTGTCCCATTGTCAACTGTGAGCTGCCGAGGCACTCCAAACCGACATATAATATTTTTCCAGAAAACTTTTTGTACATTATTCGAAGTGATAGCTATGAGGGGCTCTGCTTCGACCCACTTGGAAAAATACTCGATTGCTACCACTATGAATTTCAAATTTCCTTTTGCTACTGGGAAGGGGCCAATAAGGTCCATGCCCCATCTGCCCATGGGCCACACTGGGGCAATGACTTGAAGAGTTGTTGGCGGACGATGACTTCTTCTTCCCATCCAATGGCAACCTTGGCACGTGCGGACTAGGCTCTCCGCATCAGCTACTATTGTAGGCGAATAAAGCCCCTGGCGAAGTGTTTTTGCTGCCAAAGCTCGAGGGGCTAGATGGCTACCACAAAGTCCTTCATGAATTTCTCAGAGAATCTCCTGACCTTCGGCTTGAGATATACATCGGAGCAGAGGGGAACATTCTTCGGCCTTGTACAGAACACCATTGATTATATGATAATTTCGAATTCTGAGCTTTAACCTCGAAAGGTGTGGCCCTTCGGTCAAATTTGCTTCTCCTTGCAACAATTCCCAAATTGAACTCCGCCAATCTGTACTTGGAATGCAAAGAACTTCCACAGAAGAGATCTGTGTTACCGAAGGTGAACTGAGATCTTCGTAAAAAACTTCTTCTGGAATGTCCATAGCTCCGGCTGCAGCTTTTGCCAAGGTATCAGCTTACATATTTTCAGCTCTGGGTATACTTCGAATGGAAATCCCTTTAAATGCTGCTTCAATCTTACGGATCTCTTCCAAATATTTTGCAAGCTGTGGATGATGAACTTGAAAACTCTTTTCCATGTGCCCTGCTACAATTTGAGAATCTGTTTTAATAACAACTCTTGTAGCCCCCAAAGCACGTGCCTTTCGAAGTCCTAATAAAATTCCTTCATACTCCACTGTATTATTAGTGGACTTAAAGTTGAGCCTAGCGGAGTACATTGCTCTTTGCCCTGAAGGCAAAATTATTACCGCTCCGACACCTGCTCTAGATGCTTGGAAAGCTCCATTGGAGTATATGGTCCAAATTCCTTCACTTGGTTTCTCCAGAGCCCATACTGCAGGGGGAGTCCATTCTGCCACAAAGTCTGCCAACACCTGTGACTTAATTGCTATCCTTTACACGAAGGAGATGCCGAAGGGTGCTAATTCAACGGCCCATTTCCCAATTCTTCCTGTAGGATCCTTACTTCGGAGCATATCTCCTAAGGGATACGAAGTTGGTACAATTACATTATGTGCTAAGAAATAATGCCTTAACTTCCTCGAAGCCATTATCAGAGCATAGGTGAACTTCTCAAGCTCAAAATATCTTTTTTGTGCTCCAGACAATGTTTCAGATACAAAATAAACTGGATTCTGTACCAACTTCCCATTGAAATCAACTTCTCTGACAAGGACTGCACTGACAGCGGAGCCAGTAGCCGCAAGGTAAAGGATTTGGGTTTCATCCGCAACAGGCACCGTGAGTGTGGCGAGATTACTGAGATAATTCTTAATATCATCAAAACTCTTTTGACACTCAAATTTCCATGCAAAATCTTCAGACCCTTTCAATGCTTTGAAAATAGGCAAACTTCTCTCCGCAGACCTTGCTAGGAATCTGCTAAGTGCTGCGAGGCGACCAATTAGCTTTTGCACTTGCTTCAAATTTTCCGGAGGAGCCATCCTTTGCAGTGCAGTTATTTGAGTAGGGCTAGCTTCGATCCCTCTGCTTGAATCTAGATACCCTAACAATTTTCCAGCCTGAGCCCCGAAGACACATTTTTCGAGGTTAAGACAGACTCCACATGCCCGAAGGCTATTGAACGTTTCTGCTAAGTCTAGGCTATGTTGGTGTTTATAGCACTTCTACATTGCGGCCCATTTGATGACCTAGAGCCTTAGCAATTAACCTCGAAAATGTTGCCCCGACATTTCTTAAGCCAAAAGGCATTCTTACATAGCAGAAGACTTCCGAAGGAGTTACAAAGCTTGTTTTAATTTCATCTTCGCGCTTTAACTAGATTTGATGATAACCAGAATACGCGTTGAGGAAGGTTAATAACTCCGAACCAGCAGTGGAGTCAACCAACTGATCAATTTGGGGCATGGGATAGGGGTCACTGTGGCATGCTTTATTCAAAGATGTAAAATCAATATACATGCGCCACTTCCTAAAAGATTTCTTTCTGACGAAGACTGGGTTGGCTAGCCACTCCGTATGAGCTACTTCTCTGATGATCCCAGCCTTCAGCAACTTTTCCACTTTAGCTTTAGCAAGGATGGCCCTCCCCGCAGATAACTTTCGGAGTCCTTGTCGGACAGGTCGAACCCTCGGGTTCACAAGTAAGCTATGCTCAATAATATCCCGATTGACTCCGGTAATGTCTTCATCAGACCATGCAAAGACATCTAAATTTTCTTCAACTACTTTTTCTAACGAAGTAGCGACTTCTGGGGGCAAATCCTTGCCGAACTGAAATGAATAGTCTTTGCCGTCTTTGACAATAACCTTCGTTATAATCTCTCCTTCGGGGCTTGGCCTTAGGAAGGACATCTTTGAAGATTCACCTGAAGCAGAGATATCCTCCGGGTTGCCTTGCACGTTGTTCACTTGTCTCGGGTCAAGAGGTGGCCCATGACCATATTCTGCTCTTCGCGGAGTGGCCTGATCTCCGAACATAGTGAGCACTCCTGCTTGTGTGGGCATCTTCATACACAAGTAATTATGATGCGCCATAGCTCCGAACTGATTCAACATGCCCCTCCCGAAGATAACATTATATGCATACGGGGCATCCACAACATCAAAAATCACCTCCTTCATCCTAGCAAGTAGCCCCTATCCGAAAGTGACCTCGAGACCTATTTGGCCGAGGGCATCAAGAAGGGGTGCTGCGAAGCCTTGCAAAGGACGAGCTGCTGGGAGAAGATGCTTCTTGGAGATACAGAGCTGATCGAAGGCTTGGACAACGATAATATCTGCTGAACTCCCTCCGTCAATCAATACTCTCTGGACTTCAGTCCCTGCTATGTCGTCAGTGATGACAAGTCGATCTGCATGCGGAAACTTTATGCCAACTGTGTCATCTGCGGAAAAAGATATCGGCACATGGGACCATTCAGGCATGGTAGCTGCGGACGAAGAAGTTCTGATATGGCCCACTTCTCGGGCATATTCTCTTCTCTGCCTCTTCGACATACTACCAAGAGTCCCTCCTACGGAGATGGGGAGGACTACTCTTTTTCCTCGATCTTGACCATCTTCCTGCTTCGGAGGTGGCATAATATTGACCACTGGATGTTGCCGTGCAGGGTCGAAGTTGTCTATACGTGCCATAGCCTGGACAGGCTCCGGACGCATCTCGGAAGGAACTCGGTCAGTAGTCCCTCGACCCAAGGCTCTTTCAAGGTACTCGCCTCTTAAAGCGAGTATAGACTTGCACGCATCAGTTGCGTGACTTCGATTCTCACCATGGACACAGCAGAAGAAGGCCTGGGCTTTGCCAGCCGGCTTCCCTGGCGGCCTCCAGCCGCTGGTCTTGCTTCCCGAAGCTTGCGAAGTCTTGGGGGCAAATTTCTATGGAGGTGCAATGTTCAAGACTTCTGAACGAGGATGCTTTTGCCCTCGACGCCTGTCATACTGAACTTCGGAGTTATGCCCCTGCGAAGGTGTTGAAGTCTTCACTTACAACTTGACTTCTTGCAGAATTGATGGAGTTGAAGCAGTTCTTCGAAGCCACCCTTCTTCTGACCTCGCATACTCTTTGAAATAAGACATCAACTGAGCAACAGAAGATATCTGTTTCCGATGAAGTTTATCAAGGAGGCCCGCATGGGTAACTCCCTCTCGAGCTGCATCAACTACGGAAGATGTAGTCAGCCCTTGAATTTGCGACTTCGTATGGGCGAAGCGCTTGAAAAATTGTCTCAAGGTCTCTCCAGGAAGTTGCTTTAAATGGAAAAGACTTCCTGTAGACATTGGGGGTACGAAGGTACCCTGAAAGTTACTTATGAACTTCTTCCTTAATTGCTCCTAGGTTCTAACTGACCCTAGCTTCAAGGACCAAAACCACCGCAGAGCCACCCCTTCAAGAGCTAGAGGGAAACATTTGGCCATGGTGTCTCGCACTCCTCCACTGGCCTCAATTGCTAATGCATAAGAACAGGAGAACTCCCCAAGGTCCTCGTCTCCGGAATATTTGTAGAGCTTCGAAGTTTTAAACTTAGGATCGAAGTGCACTTTCTGTAGGTCGGGATGCAGTGGAGACTCGCTGTCGAAGGAAGCGTTCTCTGGGGCTTCGAGATAAGGAAGTTCGTTGTCTTGGGGCACTTCTGGAATGACCGGGGTGGCCTGAGAACGAAGCTTATTTGCGGCTTCTTGCCTCCACCTCCCACTTCAGCTTGGAGACTGGCCATTTGGGTGGCCATATCGCCAATACCATCTTCATCTCCTCCGGAAGGACCTTCCGGGTCTTGAGAACTGTACGCGTCAGTTCAAAGCAGAAACTGAGCTACAAGAGGGACTCCGGTTGGCCGAAGTATGGATGGAGTTGGGGGAGGAACTCCGTATGCTCGAGGAAGGGGAATCCCTTCGGGAGTCTGAGGTGGAGGAATTGTCGAAGATCCTCCGTCCTCGGCTGCTTTCGAAGATCTTACTCCGGAGGTCCGATGGGACCTCCGAGTAGGACTACCACCTGAACTCCGCTTGGGAGGCATGGTTGAGAACTTGGTAGAGAACGGAATTTTTTGAACTAGGCTCCCCACGGACGGCGCCAACTGTTGGTGTAAAAGATTACGCTAACAGGTTTCTAGAGATTAGAAACTAACAAACGAAGTGTTTGTGAAGTGAACTATTTCAAGCCTCTGAATTGAATAATAGCTCAAAAGAGTTCGAAGATGTGTATTGAATAACTCAGTATTCGATCCCCATTACAGGGTAAAATGGGGGGTATTTATAGGCCAAAACCATAAGGAAAAGACCTTTTTACCCCTCTATTACAACCGACATAGTGGAAACTATTCGGTACCCTTAATAGGGCTAAAACGGTAAAAGACTAATCTAATGAGAAAGAAGATAAGCCTTCCATCTTAGCTGGAAAGGAGGTTATCTGAAGAGTCTACGTTCGAAGATATACTCCAAACTAGAGTTCACCTCTATCCTTCGAACTTGTCCCAGTACTAAGCCGAAGTTAGATGCTGGAAACCTTCGGCTAAATAGCATGCCTTTGTCTTGTTACAGTAGTGACCCTAACGATGAAGTATTTTCCCCCAACAGTTTGGTCTTGGTACTTCGTCAGATTAGCGACAGCTCGAAGCCTTGTTTCTTCTGACAAGTCTAGCGAAGTGTTTCTCTCATTTTCATCTCCAGGTTCTACTACGCGAAGGGATCCACCTCTGAGCTCCGTAGGAGTCATGGCCTGATCTCCGAATAGCAGCCTGAATGGGTGAAAGCCTGTGGATCTGGCTTGAGTCGCCCGAATGGACCATAAAATCTTAGGGAACACTTCGACCCACAGCCCCTTGGCCAACCCAACAA
This sequence comes from Zizania palustris, assembly GCA_019279435.1. NCBI lineage: Eukaryota > Viridiplantae > Streptophyta > Magnoliopsida > Poales > Poaceae > Zizania > Zizania palustris. The sequence goes on along the minus strand of JAAALK010001229.1, from coordinate 12,353 downwards.
TCCTTCGATTCAGACCGAAGAGAATATTCCCGTTGGCTCGCTCGACGGCTCTATTGGACTGTGGGTGGCGCACTGATGCGAAGCATAACTTGATGCCTAGTTCTTCACAAAATTCTTTGAATGTCTCAGCTTCGAACTGTGTTCCGTTATCCACAGTTAGCTCCCTTGGTACTCCGAACCGGTGAGGAGCCATGCTGAAGAGCGTGGGCCTCATGGCTCTAGATGTGATGAGTCATTGTCAACGGAAGTCAAAGAGGACACAAAGAGGGGAGAAGACATGTTGTGTATGGGCCGCATGTGACTCAGGTACATGGGCAGCGAGCGACTTTCAGGTAGAGGGGCCGCGAAGTCAGGCTGGCCCAATCCGGGTACATGGACTAGGAGCAGCAGAGGATCCACTCGGCTATTGACCAGGATTGACTCAGGTAGATGGGCGGTGAGTGATTGCCGGGCTGAGAGAGTTGTGGAATCAGGCCAGCCCAATCCAGGTACCTGGTGCAAAGTCGGTGGACGCTTTGTCAGTTTCGGCGCAAAACTGACAACCGTTGATCTCGAATCGGACCGTTCGGGGGCGAAGCCGTAGTCGCTACAAAAGCTCTGCTTCCGGATAAGTCATCTGTAAATAGGAGTTTACTATTTTGTCCTTAGGCCCATAGTCAGTCAGTCGAGTCTGTAAAAATATCCTAAGGGCAGTTTGGTCTTTTTCATTTTATTTCAGCGTCTGTAAAAACCCTAAGGGTCTTTTGGTATTTTCCTAGGCTATTGGGTTTCCTATAAATAGGGCCCCAATCCCTAGGGTTAGGGTTAACTCACTTTAATTAAAAAAATCAGAGTTCATCCCATGTTTTACTGTTCACACCAGCCGCCAGTGATTTTGCTATACTGTTCACCTTCCTGAGTTTTCTCCACCGCCACTAGTTTCATAGCGCATACGCCGAGAGATCTCCTCATTAGGTTTATTCTTCCGGATCTCTGACGTCTCGCTGTGTTTCTGTTTACTGGTACATTGTTTTGTGTGCCTTGTTGTTCTGTGCGTGTTTGGCCATGGTTTTCATGCTACAGAGCGTACTCCGTAATCTATTCATCTAGTCTTAGCTCCTGTAGCTAGTCTAATTTTTAGACCTTCTTTAGCCGAACACAGCTTTTTGCTTCATATTTTTTTATGTCTGGATGTCTTGTTCTCTGCCGATTTCATAGAGTATTGTTTTTTATTGGTTCATCGGTTGTTTGTTATTTTCTCTAAAGTACTAGCTATTTGCATAGCTTTGCTCCTACAGAATAATTTATTGGCTAGTACTTCTGTTGCTTGGCTGTGAGTTCTTTTCTTGGTGCGATTTCTGATCGCATGAACACTGTTCTGCACTGTAGCTCACAGCAGCCTATGCTGCTATTCGCTGAAATCGCTTTGTGCTAGCCTGCTGTTTGCTAGCTGTTTCCTTGCGTCCAGACTACTACGTCTAGCACATGACAACAACAGGCTATGTCTACAGTGTCTTGGGTCAAGCTATGTGATAGGCTCTTGAGTTTCTGGTTGGTTCAGAGGAGAATACAGAAGCAACAACTTGCGCATCATTTCTATGGCATGATTTTTACTCTTTGGTTGTGATGTGTTGTCTTCTCTCACAGTTGTGGCAGGTTACAGAATAGCTAAGCTGTGCTAGTAGCAAAGCACATAGGCTAGCTAGCCTGTGCTAGTTTGTTGCGACAGGTCTTGATGTGCTGATTTTCCTTTCGTAGCCTGTTGGATTTTTGATGTGTTCGAAGTACGCAAGCTTGGTATAGCTAGCTTTGCTAGCTCACAGCCTTCGCTCAGAAGCTTTGCACTTCGATTGGCCTTGCCGAAGCAGGCCTCGTGCTTCGTTCACTGTAGCGAAGTAGGCTTCGTTGTGATTGTCATTCGTCATTTTTATGCGAAGCACCCTCCGAACAGAACTTCGTACAAGCTTGGATGACAGGCTTTGGTAGTGATTTGAGGTGTGTATTTCGGAGCTGTTTTTGTCTTCGAAGGGGGACAACTTCGAAGACTGTTCCAGGTCGAAGTGTGCTGCGAAGTGCTATTTTTTGCCTAGCGTCTATTCTGTTGTGTGGGTCCTGCTTTTCGAAGGTTTTGGTCTGTATTTTTTCTGGATTCAAAGTTCACGTCTGTACCTTCGCACGACAACTTTGAAGCAGGCTTCGGCACGTTCACTATAGGCTTCGATACTACAGACTTTGAACAGGCTTCGTCAAGTACCAAACAGGAGACAACCTTGAACAGTAAGACTCCTCATTTTACGTGCACTTATATTAAGTTTATGTGATGATCTATTTTGTGAAGCTTGATTTTTCCATGTGTTAAATGCTTTGTTAATCTACCTCTAAGAACTGTGGTGGTGTTTCTTCATTTAGGACACCGGTTGTTTTTAGGCTAGATCATTTTAGGCTCTATTGATCTGTTTACTTTTCCTGCTAAGTCTGTTGAGGTGCGTTGGGTGTTGGGAGCAGGCCATTGATTCGAAAGAATTTTTAGGAGCCCATTCACCCCCCTCTGGTCGCTACTTTCAGTCCTACAAGTGGTATCAGAGCCTGGTTAAGGTTTTTCCATACCTTAACCGGTTCTAAACCCCAGTAGTGATCATGACGTCTCCTGGAAAGGTCCCATCCTTGGAAGCTTATGGCTATAATTATTGGAAGACTCGCATGTGAGCCTATCTCATGAGCCAAAGCTCGGAGATCTGGACATTTGTGTTCACGCTACTTTCACAGTATTACCTGTTGTTGAGCGTAATTCTCCTGATATTATCGCCCAGCATCAGAACAACAACAAAGTGGTGAACATTTTGTTTTCTGGCTTAGGTCCCACTGAATTTGAGCGAGTGAGCCATCTCACAACTGCTAGATAGATCTGGGCTACCCTCCAGGCACACCATGAGGGGACAGCCCAGGCACACCTTGACAATTTCTAAGTTGTTTAGCAAGCTAAAGGCCACTGAGGTTGATACCCAGTTGAGATCAAATATCAGTGGCTCTGGATCAAAGACCCTGGCCCTTCCTACACCTTCTGCTGATCCCTCTTATGTGAGCTGTGCTAGGTTTTCCTTGATGTCTATCACTAAGGACCAGCTCGAGTCATTAGGAGATGATGACCTGTGTCTTTTTAACAATCGGGTGCGTCGTGTTTATGACAAGAGAATGTTCAAAAGACATGGCACGAAATCCGGGTGCTTTGAGTGTGGTGATCCAGGTCACTTCATCACCGACTGCCCCAAGCGCAATGGTCACAAGAAGGGCACCGGTGGTGGCTTCTACGACTTCGGCAAGCACGACAGCTCATCCTTCACGAAGGGCAAGCCAAAGACCAGATTCTTCAGAAAGGCCCTGAAGGACTACCGGCGTGAGAACAAGAAGCGCGACAAGGCCTTCTTCGGCGAGATGGAGAAGAGCTTGAGACACTGTCAGTTCCACCCACTGTCTATGAGAACTGCTTGTCTCTTAGATTGGAGTTGTTCAAGCTGAAAGCCGAGAAGTCTGTCTAGTTGATAGAGAGTGTGAGACCTGCTTGTCTCAGGTGGAGGTACTAGCTTCCTTGAGAGAGGAGCTAGCTGATGTCCAAAATGAGAACTTTTACCTCCGTCAGATCCTGAGTTGGGTGAGTGCCAAAGAGCCATAGCTTGGCATGATGATCCGGCAGTTTAAGAGGCAAGATGGGTTTGGGGTAGGCTACACCTACACCAAGGCTGACTTTGAGAGTGCCATTAGCCGGGCAGTGGAGTGGAGTAAAATGACTCTTGAACAGAGATACCCCAAGACTCACTCCACTAAGACTTTCCAGGCTAGTCAGCCCAAGGATGGAGTGTTCCAAGAACAGCCCAAAGCTCCACCCAAGAAGCCCATCTGGGTTCCAAAGCCCAAACACCTCCGCACTTCTCTTGACTCTCTTCCTGGACCCTCTCACACCAAAGAGTCTACACACAACACCACTAAGCCCAAAAACCCCAACACTCAACCACATCCCAAGAAGCCCACCTATCACTGTGAGTACTATCAGAGAGACGAGCATCTTGCGGAGTTTTTCTTCAGGAGGAAGCGGGTTGAGAGAGTAGAGAGAGCTCGTGGTGGCCAGGAGCAGTTCTACCAGCAGGGTGGTAGACTGAGAGTTCCTCGACACGGGGAGAGGCTAGAGGCCGGGCCGCGTTGTGTAGTTGGTGGTAAAGGAGACGGCTTTCATGCTCGTGCTCCGGTGGGTGGTGTTCATTCCAGCAGAGCTCTAGGCCACTTTGGATACGGTCCTGGACCTCGTGGCCGAGGTTTTAGGCAGAACCATGGACCGCGCTTTGGTCCAGACTCTTATGATGATTTCTGCTTTCCATCATTTGAGCAGATGGCTCGACACTGGTTTAGTTCTTTTGCTAAACCTGGTGTCGTACCATTTGCTCCCCCTTACAACCACTGATTGTGTAGGACCGGGGACTAGAGGACGTTTGGATCATGGACTCAGGATGCTCTCACCACATGACGGGACGTCGAAGATGGTTCTCCAGTCTCCCTCCCCCAAGCTCCAAGGAATACATCACCTTCGGGAACAGTGGTCAAGGGAAGGTACACGACATTGGCTCAATTCGTATCTCTGACCATTTCTCTTTGAAGAACGTTGCTTTGGATGGAAATTTGAACTTCAATTTGATTTCTGTTTCGCGACTTCTTGAGGATGGTTTGGAGGTTCGTTTTAAGAAGGGAAGTTCTTCTGTGATTGATTCTAGAGGGTCTTTGATTTGCCAGATCTTACCTTTCGGTAAGGTTTTTCGGATTGACTTCTCTAGTTCTTTTGGCCCTTCTCGATGTTTGATTGCTGGATCCTCCTCTAAGCTCTGGAAGTGGCATAGGAGGTTGGGCCATTTGAGTTTTGATCTGCTAGTCAGGTTGAGCTCTATGGACCTCATCCGAGGATTGCCTAAGCTTAAAATGGAGAAGGATCTAGGTTGCCGCTTCTCACTCACCTGTGACTCAGTTGATGACTTCGTATCCGGGCGAGCTGTTACACATGGACACAGTTGTTCCAGCTCGAGTACGCTCAGTCGGTGGGAAGTGGTACGCGCTTGTGATTTTTGACGATTTTTCTCGATTTTCGTGGGTTTTCTTCTTGGAGTCTAAGGATGAGACTTTTCATTTTGTTCATGACCTGATTTTGAAGCTGAAGAATGAGAACAATGGTCAGATGCGAGCGATTGGCTCTCACAATGGCTTTGAGTTAAAGAACTCTCAGTTCGTCAGCTTCTGTAGTGATGAGGGTCTTGATCATTAGTTTTCTGCTCCTTACACTCCACCACAGAACGGCGTTGTGGAACGAAAGAGCCACACGCTAGTCGAGATGGACAGGATGATGCTCGATGAGCACAAGACTCCTAGGTGTTTTTGGGCTAAAGCCATGAACACGGCTTGCTATCTTGCCAACCGCATTTTTCTTAGAGCTTACATAGGTAAGACTTCATATGAGTTGCGGTTTAGCAAACAGCCCAAAGTAAGCCACTTGCGAGCATTTGGCTGCAAGTGCTTTGTGCTCAAGAAGGGAGGGCATTTGGACAAGTTTGAGTCTCGTTGCTGGGATGGAGTATTTCTTGGCTATGCTTTGCATTCTCGAGGCTTCCGTGTTTGGAACCTCGAATCCCAGCAGCTTGTCGATACTTGTGAGGTTTCTTTTGATGAGTCCTTGCCTTCATTGACTCCTTCTTTTGAGCTGTCTGGAGATGGTGAGCTCGGAGAGTCCATCTTTGAGGAAGATGATGACACTCTAGCTGTTGATGAGGGTGGGCCATCTGCACAGCCTGCAGAACCCACACCTTCTAAGACTTCGACTGAGGACGAGGGCGGGCCTATGATCACATCTTCCACTTCGATCGAGCCACCTCAGTCGAGTCCAGAGGTGCCAGCTGCTGACTCTGGTGAGGTGACTTTAGATCACCAGGGATCCCGAGCAGTTCAGCGTGATCACCCCTCAAAGCTCATCATCGGTGATTTGTCTAACAGGACTTTGCGATCTTCTGTTGACTCTCTTGCTGTGTTTGTTGAATCTGCTTTTGTTGCATCTTTTGATCCCAAAGACGTTTCTCATGCTCTTTCTGATTCAAATTGGATTAATGCCATGCAAGAAGAGCTTGTCAACGGAGTATTATACAAAGCTGGCGTGTGTTCACCTCTACTTCGATGCATCTCCCAGCCCGAGGGTCAAGACATACTTCGAGACATTCACGAAGGGTTGTGTGGAAGTCACCTAGCCCCTCGTGCACTAGCTGGCAAAACACTTCGACAAGGACTTTACTGGCCAACAATAGTGAGAGATGCGGAGGAGCTTGTTCGAACATGCCAAGGCTGCCAGTGGATGGGCAGACGGAGCCACCGTCCGCTAGTCCAGCTTCAAGTCATCGCCCTAGTATGGCCAATGGCTCTGTTGGCGCAAAAGTTTACACCAACAGGTTCTCTGAGATCAAGAACGAACAAACAGAGAGTTTGTGTTTTAGGACTGCCTCAAGCCTCCGAGTTGGATAATAGCTTGAGCAGTTCGAATATGTGTATTGAATAACATGTTCCCGGTCCCCCTTTTACAAGGTATAGAGGAGGGTATTTATAGGTAAACATGTATAAGGAAAAGACCTAACTACCCCAGATTACAACTGACATAGTGGGAACTATTCGGCACCAGGAACAAGGTTATAAAAGGTATAGGGCTATAAGGTAGATTGATAAGCCAAACATCTTATCAATCTTGTTGCCCAGCTTCGGAGCTTTTATCGTCCGTTCGGAGGGTTCATCAGGGCTTGACGCTTCTGCCTTCGAACAAGCACCCACCAGCTCCGGAGCTCTCTGGAGCCTCTGAGTAATTAATCTCTAAGTCCTGAAAATGAAGTAATTTCCCCCAATAGTAGCCCCTCGAATACGCCTCTCTGTAGTTAACCTGTTTTAAAAAGAAGGCAGTATACGGAAGGAATATTTTCATATTTTGAGACTTAGAGGGAATTCGGACATATTACAGTTCTGTAGAGGACTTTAGATCCACGACATTCGGACCCCTCCTCTGGGCTCCTTATGCGATGGGAACACGTTGCAGGAACGAGAACTGCTTCAGAGCTCAAACGTCGTGAAGAACCATCTGATTATAGTCGTTACGGCGCAAGTAACCGTTACACTCTGTAAAAGGTAACGGTCGATTTTTACAGCGGTTGCTCGCCGTTCCATTTACTGGACCGACTAGTCAGTGATAGAAGCCGAACCTGCAGTGTGAATGCAATCGAAGAGTAGCAACCGACGAATGATTATAAAGGAAGGATAGGGATTACCTAAGACTTTTTACCGCTTCCAGCACTCACGATTCACTTTCCCTAATCTTTCGATCTCTTGAGCATCTGAGCGAATGGCGAGAACTAGCCACACTGCTCCAGCATCAGCAAGCACTCTTGCGTAGAGGCAAGTGTGGGCCGCTTCGGCCGCAGCGGCAATGACGGGGACATCGGGCGGCGCCTGGCCCAAGAATCCTCGGGGGCTCCGTCCGCCTTCCAAGAAGAAAATCCCCCAAAGCTTCCTTATTGGCCAATCTGTGAGCACCGCCGAGTCCATTGAAGAGGCTGTGGAAGGGAAATTGGGCGCCGGATTGAGGACTCGGGTCCCTGGATCAGAATCAACTCCAAGGCCACGAAGTGGAGAGGTGGTAGTCTTCGAAGCATTCTTCGAAGCGGCTTGGGGCTTCCAGCCATAGACTTCTTGACGGAGGTGCTGGACTTGTTCCACATTACTTTACCTCAACTATCTCCCAACACCGTCGCCCGCCTGGCTGTCTTCGAATGGGCACTCCGGGCTGAAGGGTGCGAAGGACGCTTAGAGGTCTTCGCCGCGACCCACGAAGCCATCTGCCAGCCGAAGCCGTAGGACGGCCCAGGGGATTCTAAGGTGACAATAGCCTTCGGCAGCGTCAACTTCCAGCTACGAAGGGAGCACGCTCTTCACTTCCCTGCGAAGGCCATCAATGACAGATAGTACACCAACTGGATTCTTCGGTGGTTTTACGCCGAAGTCGGAGAGGACTCCCCCCTCGCAGGTCCTCTCTAGGAGATTTGGTTTCGGAAGGAGGCTAGAGCTAGTGGGAAGCTGGGAGCGTTCCAACAGAGTGTGGGAAGCTCTCGGGATGGAGCCCCCTCCTCTTCCCGACTTCAACTCGACTGGAGCTGCCGCTCGAAAACGGAAGGTCACTGCTGAGCCATCCAAGAAAGCCAGCAAGCAGCCGTCCAAGAAGAAGAAAATAGCGAAGCTCCCTCCGCAGCTGGCCTCGACTTCGTCGGCTTCATCGCTGGACGCTTGGAGCTTAGCCTCCGAGGAGTTGGAGGACTCAGACACCCAGATAGCATCGGCCTTCGAGAACTACCTCCTAGGTGACGACGAAGACCTAGGGGAGGTCCCTCCCAGAACTTCTGTTAGGGCGGTAGCAGAAGAAGTCCCGATGGTTCCTCCTGCGCCCGTCGTTGTACACTTGGAGTCGAGCTCTTCCACTCCCAACTCGCCCACACCCGGGGTGGTTATGGCGGAAGTCGTGGTTCTAGGAGGAAATGCGGAGGAGAGGGCCTCGGGAGATGACTTCGCTGACATCCTCCAGATGTACGAAGTCCTGGAGGATTCGGCAATCCTGCCCCACGAGGCCTCCGAAGGTACTCCTCGAAGCTCCTGCTTTGGCTAATACCTGCAACTTTTCCTTGTAATATGCTTACTAATTTTGTTTGACAAAATAGGTACCTCTAAGGGCGTCGATGCTCCGGCGGCGTCTGAAGCCTCATCGTCTTCGGGGGTCGCCGCCCGGGTGGACCCCCTGCTCCTTCGGATGCTCCATGCTTGGCAGCGGAGAATGCGCCCGTCGGAGCGGATTTGGCGACGGAGGTTGCTCCTACGGTGGCGGCTCCGACAGTTGAGGTTGCCTCTGCTGCCGTGGCTCTGGTCGAAGGGGTAGCCGCCGATGACCAGGGTACTCCTGCTTCACCTGCCGCACCTGCCTTCGTGCCGAGGAGAGGCAAGAGCCTATCTAGCCTCGGCCTTCTTCCTGGCCTCGCGACAACCTCCATTGGCAATTCGGAGGATGAGGCCGCGGCGGATGACCGTCAAGCCTTATCTTGGCTTCCTCTGCTGGCTCCGTTCTTGGAGCAGCGGGAAGGCCTCCGAAGGCTCATGGAGCCCCTGGCAGAGAAGAGCCAGGATATCGCCAATTCGGACTTGGTCTCCATCTTGAGCGAGGCTGGGGCTCCGACGCTCAACACAGCTCTCGAAAGGGCTGCCCTTCAAGTATGAAAAAAGAAACACCATAGCTACTTCGAATTGGTGATCATAAATACTTCTGTACTTACTTGCTCTTTTTGCAGCAATTTGTCCTTGCTAGAGCGGCAGCGACTTCCAATAAGGTCGAGATTAACCGACTCAAAAGGAAGGTTACCACCCTCCAGACCGCTCTTAACGACTCCAACGAGAGATCCATTAGGTTGGAGGAAGAAAAACTAGTGGAACGGAGTGCTAGGGCAGCGGCTGACAAGCTCTTCGGGCGGAAAGACAAGACAACGATGCGCTCCGCTCCTCGGCCCAAGAGGTCGAAGCTGAGCATGTCGTCCTTTGGGCGGAGGTCGAAAGGCTCCGTCAAGCGGCAGCCGCTTCGAGTGCTCAGCTGGTGGAGCTCCAAGGAGCTCTTAGCCAGGCGATGGCCCAGAAAAGCTCCTTAATACTCCAGGTGGCCGAGGTATCTGCAACTGCTGCGTGGCTGGAAGCAGCGGAGAAGAAGAACGCTAGTATGGCGGAACGTACCTTGGAAGCCCTTCAGGGTACCTTGGAGTACTTCGGCACTATGTGCCCCTCGTCTTCTGCTGCGACCCACGAACCCCTCGACCGGAAGCTAAAAAGGATCCAAGTGGCTTCATCGTTGATGATGAACTCCGGCGTCCGGTACGGAGAAATCTCTGGGCAGTGCACTGGCATCGGGGTTCTTCGTCACCTCGAGTCTCTTCAGATCCCCCTCGGCTCAGTCGAGGGTTCGACCCCTGGAAGCTTCACCTCCGACGACTTGCTACGCCCATCTTCGGATGTAGCCTTGGCCTAGGAAGCCTTCCGATCAACTTGGAAGACAGACCACAAGGTTGCGGCCAAAGCTTGGATTGACGAGGCCCGCCAGCAGAAGCAGGCGCAAACAAGGCCACCACTTCCTGCCTCGCCAGCTCTGGTCATTCCTGCTCCACCAACCGACCCGCAGGTCTATCTTTTTAGGGTTATTATGTACACGAAGTCCTGTAAAGCCTCTTTTATTAATGGAAAAGCTATAAACAAGAAGCTTCTTTTGGGTGTTCTGCTCTTTTTAGGTTTTGTCGTGCCCTTCGAGCCCTGACCTCGAAATACTGGAAATTACCGACGAGCTCCGAAAGGAGTGGGCAAGCCTCGAGAGCATAAGGCCCTACCACCGCTCTCGCTTCTCTGTTCCTCGCGGAGATCGAGGGGACATAAGCCTTGAAACTTCTCAAGAGGTCTTAGCTTATATTAAAGAAGAGGAGAAGGAGAAGGCATCCTCGTCTTCTGAACATATGAACTGGTCCGACTCGGAGTACCAGACTGAAGAAGAAGACGAGGATGCCTTCTCCTTCTTCTCTTCTTTAATATAAGATAAGACCTCTTGAGAAATTTCAAGGCTTATCTCCCCTCGATCTCCGCGAGGAACAGATAAGCGAGAGCGGTGGTAGGGCCTTATGCTCTCGAGGCTTGCCCACTCCTTTCGGAGCTCGTCGGTAATTTCCAGTATTTCGAGGTCAGGGCTCGAAGGGCACGACAAAACCTAAAAAGAGCAGAACACCCAAAACAAGCTTCTTGTTTATAGCTTTTCCATTAATAAAAGAGGCTTTACAGGACTTCGTGTACATAATAACCCTAAAAAGCTAGACCTGCGGGTCGGTTGGTGGAGCAGGAATGACCGGAGCTGGCGAGGCAGGAAGTGGTGGCCTTGTTCGCGCCTGCTTCTGCCAGCGAGCCTCGTCAATCCAAGCTTTTGCCGCAACCTTGTGGTCTGTCTTCCAAGTTGATCGGAAGGCTTCCCAGGCCAAGGCTACATCCGAAGATGGGCGCAGCAAGTCGTCGGAGGCGAAGCTTCCAAGGGTAGAACCCCCGACTGAGCCGAGGGGGATCTGAAGAGACTCGAGGTGATGAAGAACCCCGATGCCAGCGCACTGCCCGGAGATTTCTCCGTACCGGACGCCGGAGTTCATCATCAACGACGAGGCCACTTGGATCCTTTTCAGCTTTCGGTCGAGGGGTTCGTGGGTCGCAGCAGAAGAAGAGGGGCTCATAGTGCCGAAGTACTCCAAGGTACCCTGAAGGGCTTCCAAGGTACGTTCTGCCATACTAGTGTTCTTCTTCTCCGTTGCTTCCAGCCCCGCAGCAGTTGTAGATACCTCGGCCACCTGGAGTATTAACGACCTTTTCTGGGCCATCGCCTGGCTAAGAGCTCCTTGGAGCTCCACCAGCTGAGCACTCGAAGCAGCCACCGCTTGACGGAGCCTTTCGACCTCCACCCGAAGGACGACATGCTCAGCTTCGACCTCTTGGGCCGAGGAGCGGAGTGCATCGTTGTCTTGTCTTGTCGCCCGAAGAGCTTCATCAGCAACTGCCCTAGCACTCCGTTCCACTAGTTTTTCTTCCTCCAACCTGATGGATCTCTCGTTGGAGTCGTTAAGAGCGGTCTGGAGGGTGGTAACCTTCCTTTTGAGTCGGTTAATCTCGACCTCATTGGAAGTCGCTGCCGCTCTAGCAAGGACAAATTGCTGCAAAAAGAGCAAGTAAGGACCGAAGTATTTATGATCACCAATTCAAAGTAGCTATGGTTGTTCTTTTTTCATACCTGAAGGGCAGCCCTTTCGAAGGGTTGTGTGTGAGCACCGGGAGCCCCAGCCTTTCTCAAGACGGAGACCATGTCCGAATTGGCGATATCCTAGCTCTTCTCTGCCAGGGGCTCCATGAGCCTTCGGAGGGCCTTCCGCTGCTCCAAGAATGGAGCCAGCAGAGAAGCCAAGATAAGGCTTGACGGTCATCCGCCGCGGCCTCATCCTCCGAATTGCCACACAGGTTGTCGCGAGGCCAGGAAGAAGGCCGAGGCTAGATAGGCTCTTGCCTCTCCCGGCACGAAGGCAGGCGTGGTAGGTGAAGCAGGAGTACCCCGGTCGGCGGCGGCTACCCCTTCGACCAGAGCCGCGGCAGCAGAGGCAACCTCACTGTCGGAGCCGCCACCGTAGGAGCAACCTCCGCGCCAAATCCACTCCGACGGGCGCATTCTCCGCTGCCAAGCATGGAGCATCCGAAGGAGCAGGGGGTCCACC
>JAAALK010001228.1:0-24189 GCA_019279435.1 Zizania palustris | reverse complement strand
ACGATTTGCTCTGGAGTGAGGGTGGCGCGTGGAGCTGAAAGATAAGATTTTATTTTAGTTAAATCATTTCTACAAAGTCAATACTGCATGTAGAACATTTTGCAGGACATTCGAAGTTACCTACAGTACTTGAAGAGATTTTTGGAGTCCACCCTCCGGATTCTCTTCAAAGTTGATCGGCCAGCTGGCCATCAGGGGTGGCATTCGGAGTCCGATGAAATCCTCTGCTAAGTCCCGCATGCTCATGCGGCGACTTATTGCTTGTAACAAGTTGAGGTGAGCTTCGATATCCGGATGAACCTTCGCTTCCCTCCTAGAAGATGTCTTCGAGAGGTCCGGCCAGGGCACTGTCTGCTCCTACTTCGGCATAAAACCAGGAAAGGACCCAATCCATGTACCACCTAGCGTTGATAGCCTTCGTTGGGAACCGAGTCTAGTACTCGTCTTGAAGTTGAAAGTTGATGCTGCCGAAGGCAATCACTATCTTCTCTCCTCCGGAGCCTTGGTAAGTCTTTGGTTGGTAGGAGGCTTTGTGGAGTGCTGCGAAGATCTCCGCTCTCCCCTCGTAACCTTCGGCTCGCATCGCCCACTCGAAGATGGCTAGGCAAGCTATGGCATTGGGCGAAAACTGAGGAAGAGTAACATGGAAGAGCTCCAATACCTCGAAGAGAAAGTCTACTGATGAAGTCCCAACCCCGCCTCGAAGAAAGCTTCAAACACGATCACTTCTCCGGCCCGAGGCGAAGGGATTACTTATGTGTCGGGTTGGCGAATCTTAATCCTGGGATCGTCTTCCCCGTGATCACCACCTCAATAGACTTCTTCATGTAGGTCGATTGCCCCAGGCTGTATGACTAGTCGGAATACTTGGACGATGCCGGGAGAAGGTCACGGGGACCTGCCGGACGAGGGTTGCTCGAAGGCGCCGCCGCTGCTGCTGCCGCCATCGCCTGCTGCCTGGCCAGGGTTGAAGTAGGAACGGGAGCCTTGTGACTGGTTTTCACCATGAAAGAAGGTGGAGTTTAAAGCTTGAACTCAGGAAGCAGAAAAGGGAAGAATGCGAGAGTAGTTGGTAAAGTATCCCAAACGCACCCTTGCCCTTCTATTTATAGTATATGTTCATAGGCATTTTACCGTTCATACGTGCCTTCCAGTCTTCTGTACCGTTATAATTCATCACGACCCTTCGTGAGAATTCATATTTCCATAAACGAAGCGATATCATAACTCCTTCCGAGAAAAGGGGTAACGGTTATTTCTGTGAGTCTAATGGTTTTTTCAGCTTCGCAAGGATTATCTTCGAAGTTGCTTCGACGATGCCTTCGCATGGGAGTTGATTCGAAGATTGCAAATCTATAAATACGTCTAAGGATGATAAATTTTGTTAAGTCCCTGAGCATGAATATATTTCTTGCGCATACTGCTTCCCTAACCTTACAGATTACTCGGAGAGGCGTATTCAAGGGGCTACTGTTGGGGGAAAATACTTCATACCTAGGATCTTCAAGGTTATAAGATAAAGACAATTTACTAGACCGAAGTCCAAGACTTGACTCCGGCCTAGCGTATGATCAAGTCCGGAAAATCTGTCCAGACTCCTGTTCGAAGATACACTTCAAAGGTTCGGTCTTCACAGTGAATAACTGCCAACAAGGACAAACGACTTACCTTCTTTCTAATTAGATTAGTCTTTTACCATTTTAGCCCTATTAGGGGTACCGAATAGTTTCCACTATGTCGGTTGTAACTGAGGGGTAAAAATGTCTTTTCCTTAAAGTTTTTACCTATAAATACCCTCATTCTCACCCTGTAATAGGCATCAAATACTCAGATATTCAATACACAACTTTGAACTACTTCGAGCTATTATCCTATTTGGAGGCTTGAGATAGTTCACTTCACAAACTCCTTGTTTGTTAGTTCTTAATCTTAGAGAATCTGTTAGCGTAATCTTTTACGCCAACACAACTTTTGGTGGTGGAGTCTAGTCCTGCTGTCATCAACGAATGCATGAATTGTCCTTTACTTGTTGAAAGCATTAATTTGAGAGATATGCATATTGATGAACTTAAGGCTAGATTGGAGAGTGTTGAGTGTTCTAAGGATGTGCAGCTAGTGTGTCCCACCTGCATCACCCTTAAGGACAAACTCAGCTTTGCTAGAGAGCAAGTCGAAAAACTAAAATGTGAAAATGATTATCTTCTCTCCGTTGTTGAAAAATGCACGGAAGGAAACAATAGGATGGATTTGCTTTTGGCTAAAACAAAATTGTGTGCTGACAGGGCAAGGTTAGCTCTAGGGTTGGGCTATGAGAGAACCACTCCAAATAGTCCGAGCGAAACAGTGTTCACTCCACCCACAACCCTTAAGAAAGAAAGAACCCAGTTAGACACCATTCAAAAAGCCGAGAATCCTACTCAACCTACAAAGAAAGCCCTTCGTCCACCAAATAAAACTTCTCAGCAAAAACCCAAGAAGACTATGAGATTTGCACCTGAGACCTATGCTCACACACCCAAGAGAGTGTATCACTGCTCTTATGTCATCGAGTGGGTCATTTGGTTGGGTTTTGCTTTTGTCATATCAAGGATGAACAAAGTGCTTTTGCAATGAGCTTTCAGGACATGCATTACCCATCTTTAGGTATGCATGCGTCTGATTTTCACTCTTATCCTGATTTTGAGGCTCCTCATGGTCCCATGAGAGATTTTGCACGTTGTGGTGTACACCATGCTTCATATGGTGCTAGACCGCTTGTAAGAGGTTTTGAATCTCGATAGTTTAGGAGACCTCGTTGTTTTCCAGGTTCGCACTTTGGAGGTAGACCACACTTTTTTTCATGGTTCATACCCTATGCACAATCAGTCTACTCCTTACCTGATTCTCGAGTTATACAATGCTAGATTCCTAAACAATTTTTCACTCACCCCAACACTGAGCATTCGAGATCTTCTAGCATGTTTTGAAGGGGAGTTGTGTAGCACTGCATGAGCTTCTATTATATGATTAATTTCTTTTACAAGTACCTGCTTTGTTATGCCTTTGAAGTATTGTCTTTAATACTGTTGATTTCACTTGGCTTGTTTACATCTGATATTTGTCGTGAGCAAGGCTTTTAATTGTAAAAAGTTGAAAATGATCACTGCTTAGTCTAGAAACTAGCATGAATAGGTTGAGTGCTTTTGCTATCTTTTACATACCTGATAGCTAGGTCCTTTTCACTTGGATGCTAATATGTAACTTGATCGGATCAAAAATGTTGTGCTGAAAATTAAAAAATTGACAATGAAAAATGAATGAAGATGAAATGAAAATGATTGATATTCATGCTGTTTTATGATGAAATTGAAAAGATCCAGGTGGGTTTGCTTTGTCGCACTACTTTGTTCTGGACTGCTTACCATAGCACTTTGGTATGAACTAGGACATTGAAGTGTATGTCGTGATCATTGCTTTAAGCTTCTAATGGTCGGTTAGCATAAGGTTGACATGCAAATAACCCCTGGCACTAAAATGAAAAAAAAATCAAAAAATCAAAAAGCTTGAATCAATTGCATGTCAAGTTTGCTAAAGCTGCTTGTAGTGGGATATGCTTATCTGGTTAGTATTTGATTAGCTTTTGCATCTCATGCCTTGCCATGTCTAGTATGCTAGTCTGAGTGGTGATGCTTTTATTTGCTAAATTTTGAAAATGCTTGCTCATGCTTTTGTTTAGATAGTATTCATCTGAGTGTTTCACTCAGTACTTTTAGACAATATTCAAGGCAAATACTTGTTTGTACTGTAATTGAAATTGCTCATGTTTCAGAAGCTTGCATGTATATTGTACCTTCACACCCCTCTATGCATCTTTTTATCATCTTGATGCTTGCATTGCCAAAGGGGGAGAAATGGTTTACATGATGCTTTTGGAGGCTTTTGGATGATTGCTTGGTTAAGGGGGAGTAATTGGCTTTTAAGATTTATGATGCATTAAAGTTGTTGCCAACAAAGATGCTTTGCTTTGCATGAGTTTTTGCCCAAGGGGGAGATCTTTTACCAAGTGACATGTTTTGCTCTTTTATGAGTTTTTATGGTCACTTGTGCACTTAACTTGAAACCTTCATCATGTTTCTGTTTGGGGTTGTCAATGCACTCATCAAGGGGGAGATTGTGAAACCAAGTATGGTCGCACTGTGGTTGTTGTCTTTATGATGAGTGATTGACAAGGATGAGCGATCGAGTGAATGAGTGAGTAATGGCTTGATTGCATCGATGGGATCGATGTGTGGTTATGGAGAGTAGATGCTGAGGGGATCGGTGTGCGTTGTGTCTCTTGTTTTGGCTTGTCTCATGTGTGAAGGGTGGAGATGCTAACCAACTGTCAGCGGCGGGTGATCAAGGGTCGAGCGGGGAGCCCGATGCTATATGATCAAGGTTGCCGGGTGAAGTTGGAGATGATCTCAGGAGTGCACGAGGAGATAGAGCAAGACATGGATGGTTGGATGGTCGAGACAGGGTGACGGTCAAGTCAGCGAAAGGGAGGCCTGTGCAAGTGATCAGGCAGCTCGAGGGGATCGAGAGCGGGAGAGACTTGATGGCGGCGATCGAGGAGGCTTTGTCGGGTTTTGCTGAAAACCGTCTCATCTTTAAATGTGTTTTAATTCCAAGAATTAGGAGTCTATTTGTGTTTAGTTTTTTAGAGTAAGTGTAAAAGTTTAGTATTTTTTAGAATTTCCAAATTTCTAAAAAATATATTAAAAGAGTAGGGTCAAGTTGTAATAATAAAAAGTAGAGTCTAATATGGGTAGTTTTCAGAATATACAATTCTGAAAATAACTCATGTTAATCTAAAAAACTTGAGGGGTTCTTTGTAAGTTTCCCCCCTAGGGTGGCCTATAAAAGGGGTCCAAGGCCTAGGGTCAAATCTCTCCTTTTCCCTTTTTGACCGCTCACTTTGGGGGCTGAAATCAATCTAGAAATACTCCATTAAATGTGTTCCTGTAGCCCATGTTCTTTTATTCTTCGCAAGCTACTGTAGTTTGTCCCAGATGGTGAATAGTGTTGGCTGAAGCAAGGAACTCCAGGTGCGTTGCTTTGTGTGATCACTTTTGAAACAGATTTTTGAGCAATTTCTATGCAATTTTTGGATCTGTTTTCTTCATAGCTTTTGATGATCAAGTTTCCAGTGTTCCATTTTTGAAATTTGCAAGAGTTTTTGACCACTGCTACATATATTTTTATGCCCAACAAAGTGCTTAACTGATTCTGAAAACTTGAGATATCTGCTGAATAGTGCTATGTTTTCAGTGTGGATTCAATCTGTGAGATGATTTTTGATCTGTTTTGGTACTGATTTTGGACCTAAGTTCTACATAACTTTTGTTTTCCAAGATTTAAGAATTCCATTTTTGAAGTTTGCAAGAGCTTTTGATCACTGCTGCATATACTTTTCTGTTCAACTAAGTGCCTAAACAGTTCTAAAAAAAATTAATTCCTGTTGAGTTTCTCTGTTCAGTTTTTGCCTTTTCTGTTTGGATTGTTAATTGGAGGTTGTTTTCTTCACTGATGTTCATCAATTAGGTGCTGATTTCATAGTTCTTATTGCTAAAGTTTGAACCACTACTTAGGGTGTTCTTGTTCAAAGTCTCATTCTACACACAAGAACATTTCTGATTCATCCCTAAGATATGTGAGCTCTCACTTCTAGCATTATGTGCAGTTAGCATCTCTACATTTAATTGAATGATTCACAATTGTCATTTGCCAAGTACTGATTTCTTTCTGGCTACAGGAAAGACAGTGTTGTCAAGTTCTGCAGCAGTTCATCAGTTAAAAACCTTGAGCTCAGCCAAATTTTCTGTTGTATCTAGTATATCAACTCTGTTATCCTTTGTTCAATTAGATTAATCACTTTGTCACTGTGTTGTGCATGCATGATTGATCTATCAGTACTCATTCAGATCAGTTCAGTGCATAATATTTAATTTCATCATCTTACTAGCACTTTTGTCTTTTTAGTTCTTGACTGAAATATTGATTGGATGTTATATGAATTATGATGCATAGCAAATCTGTTTCTCATGCAATTTATATTCAGATCTGAAGATGTTGCTTGATTCAATTTTGATTGGCCAGTGTTACTGGTTCAAATTTGTTCTTCGGTGATCTTGGTGCTGCACACGTTTGTTTAAAAAAAATTGAGAGAACAACATCAGTCTAGAATCTTCTCTTATCTTCTTCTACACTGATATTGTTGTTTCTTTTCTAGACAGGCTTTTACTGCTGTGTGTATATTCTGTTTTGAATTAGTCCTGCTGTAAATTGCATCGAGTTATTTCTTTCTGCTGCCAAACCAAGTTGTGTCGGAATCACTACAGGAGAGACACCAAGCAATTGTTCCATATGCTGAATAGAAATGCCAATCATGTGCATCCTTTTTGAGCACTAAATTCTAGTGAATTTTTACTCTAGTCTGTTTTGATTTGAGTCTACTTAATTCAATTTGACCAACTAGTTTTTATTACTTCCTGTGTTCTTCCGTGTGATCTGTCTTTGTTTGATTTCACCTGTTCATCCTCTTGTTTTCAGATCTGTCCTGTTAGTATGTGTTCAATATCTATCATCAGGACAGACACTTTTGAATGAATATTTGTTGGACATTTCGGATCTATCTCTGCTGACACTCAGGAATTCATTTCTTTTGTTTGTGAATCATTCTTCTGCTGAAAGTTGCTTATCCATCTTCTGAGTTTAGGCTCATGAAATAATTTATCGGAATGGTTCTGGGAACAGAGAGCACAAGCATCATGCAGATTTGAAACAAAATTTGATTGCAATGAATGCAAACGGCTAGTTGTTCTAAATTAGTCATGGAATTTTTGGTCAATCAGATATGCTCAGAGAATTAATTTTTCTACTAAAAGTTAGTCAATTATGTCTATCTGATTTTCTATTTTGTTCAGATATAGTTCAACCAAGCATTGTTGTAAATTGTGTTTAATCTTCTGTACTGTTGTAATGCATCAATATTGTTGACTTTTGCCACAACAGTGCATATATACATGTGGATAATTTATAATACCACAGTGCATGAATTTTGATTTATCATAGTTAAATTTGAAATCAATGTTTGAATTCAGAACACAAGTTCAATGTGGTGTATTCTAGTTCTAATCTGATTCAATCATTCTTTACTACTAGGCAAAGCATATTATCAGACTAGAAGGTCACCAGAACTCATTTGAAGGATTAGCACTGCCATTTTGTTCATCTTTTGCATTTTTGTGATCATCTGCAATCAGTTGGAGGTTCATTTGGCAACTAAAGATAGTTGGCATTTCAAAGTCCGAAGTTCATTTGAATTCGGTGTTCCATAGTATGACTGACCCAAGTTGGTGAACCAAATCCAACTAACAAAATGAAATCGGTGATTCAACGTCCGACCTTGAAAATAATATCTCAGAATTAGTTTTGAGTGCTCTTGTCCATTTGGGGGTGCATTGGGTGTTTTTGAAAAGGCCATCATATTCGAGGAGAATTTGTCGAGGCGCCTGTTCACCCCCCCCCTCTAGTCGCAATTCCGATCCCACAATGCTAAACCCTTCGACATGGTCGCTAAGGCTCGATCGGTTAAGCCTTTCCACGCACCTTTAGTCGATTGTCTCTTTATACTTAGTTGAATGGACTAGGTTGTTCAATGATCGCAACCTATTCTGATTGTTCGACTAAATCCATTCATACCCATTCATTTCTATCCATTCATTGTACTCAATTCGACTCATCCTTTGTTTCTAGTCGAATTAATATCATTTGTCGATCGTGACTTGAGTCGATCTACCCTTGACTCAACTCAAGTTGAATCATTCTATTTCATTCTATATAAGTGAGTGTGTTGATCACATGTCGACCGTCTCATTTAATCCAAAGGAATAATCTTGTGGTTATTCCTTTTCTTTTTAGAGCTGTTTCATTTCATATGAATGAATCATAACTTCTAAAATTCATATATTTCCATTTCAACTCCAAATCGATCCATTCAACTTTCTAGATTCATCTAGATTTGTGCTCTACTTGAATGTGTACTTGGACCATATCGCTCGTACACCGTTCAAGGTCTTCTCATCCTATTTCGGAGGAATTTCACAAGAAATGTCTCATCATTTCATGTGATCTTATAAATTCAATATCTTTCTCATCCTATCTCTGATCCAATCCATTCAAGTTTCATAATCCTCCCTAATCAATACTTTAACCAATAATAATATTTCATTGTCTTGTTTATTTATTTTTCTTAGAGTTTTTATCTTGTTTTGTGTGTCGTGTAGTTCCTCGTGTTCCTGAAGATTTGAAGACCTTGTGCAAGTCCTGGAAGTCTTCATTCAAGAGTTAAAAGGTTCCAATCAAAAGAGGCATGTCACACCCCCTTTCTTGAACATGTTGAACCCATGTTTTCAAATTATTTATCGCTATGACCCATAGGATTTAATTGCATTAGTCAAATTAAAACCTACAACTATATTTATTTAGATCCCTTGACCTTGTTCTGCAAACCCAAACCATGATTTTGATTCATTTTCCCTTGTCGCCCTGAATCAATATTAGTTAGTGCTAAATTATTGGCACACTTGCTTAGTTATGCTAAAAAGAGTTGTAGATTAGATTAGATATTTTATTCTCTTTTATACTCCCTAGATAAGTCTCTTCTCATGGTTCTAAAATGATGGAAGCAATTTTTGGAAACTGGTTAAGTTAATGGTAATGCTGGTGGGTTCCGAATGCAAGCAAGGGCATTGGTTGGTAGCACCCGGGGCACTATAAGGACCGGTCAGCGGGATCTGTTGCAAAGCATTTCCATACAAGCCACAAGTCTAATGGGTAAGTCCTAACCTAGCATATAGATCGGTTCAGCAGGATGCACAGACCGAAGGGTCGTGAGAATCAAGACAAAAGGACACAATCTCTTTCTTATTGACTACACATTGTGGCACAAAAGGGGGCTTACGTTTCCATTGCTTTGGGCGTTGGCGAAACCTAGTGTGGTTGTCCTCTTACTGAGACGGTTTATATTAAGGGATTTGGCAGGAGTTCCTGTGTTATGGGTCATTTTGGAGACACTTTGGTGTGCTGAAATGAGTGTGTGCTTTGTAGGTAAATTTGTACACCTCTGATCAGAGTAGAATCTTTTAAAAAAGTTGTGCTCGTGGACATGAGCAAGCCAAGTGATGTTCTCTGCAGTTAGCCTAATAATCTAGATGTGAATGGTTACTGGTTTTGAAAGAATTGTTGTGCGAGTGAGCTCAGGTGTGCTACTCGAGTTAGTGAATGGCATTTATATTATTTATATGCCCATCCTTTGATATTATCCTTGCATTATATCCATTTCGGTGGCTTGTTGAGTACGTTTTGTACTCATCCTTAATTAAACTTTTTAGAAGCTGAGTTCATTGATTACGAAGGCCTGGTGTAGTTGTCTCAGTCAAAGAGCGGTTCTTGGAGCAAGATGTTCATTAGTCTTTTTATTATTTTATCTTCAGTGTAATAAAATAGCCTCTGAGCTATATTTTATTTCTCGTAAGACGTTATTTCTTGATGAACATTTTGTAAGTTGATTTTCTTAAGTAAATTCATTAAACTCGAAATCATGAGATTTCGTGGCATTACAATTAGCCACATAAGAACCGATGATCAACTAGTTGATATTTTTATCAAACCACTTGATGAAACTCATTTTTGTAAGCTTAGGAATGAGTTAAATATTATACTTCTCTAATGTGGCTTGAAATCATGCATATATGTGAGTTTTGCATCCTTCTAATTAAATATGTCATGTATGTGTGATTTATTTCTTTAAGTGCTATATTTGGATTTTATTTGTTCTCCAATGTTTGCATAGGGCTACACATTAAGGGGAGTATTGTATTCTTTCATATGATCTATAACTCCCTAAATGTGAAGAAATCAAAATCTAATGCTAAGTTTGAGTTGAAAACGGTCATTTTGCCCCAAAATGCTATTTGCCAATAAAATAATACAAAATTATGAAATATTTCATGAAAATCTTATATAAATGATTATTGTATTCCAAGGCTTTTTGATCAAAATAAAACTTCTCTACAACCTTCAAAATTCTGTTTGGCCCAAGAAGTATCTTATAGATTCTAGTTTTGAGTAAAATTGGATTATGTTCCTAGTTTCTATTCTAAATACTTTTCGGACTTTAGCCCAAAACAAAATTTGTATATCTTTTCCATATGAACGTTTTCCGTATTCAAAAGTTTTTATTTTGACCATCCTATAAAACGTTATTCAAAGTTGAAGTTCGGAAAAAATTGTCTTCCCACCGTTTTGAACTTAAGTATACATTTGAGTAAATCCCTTAATTTGAGCTCCAAAAATTTGAAATTTTGAAGTTTCATAAACTTTGGGAGTTACACATCCCCTCTAGAAATTTTCAATATTTTTAAAATTCATTTGCGAGGTTTTTCCACATTTGCCATTTTGATTCAAAATTTTGGATGTTTATTTTGTGTGGGCGGTCTGACCGGGGGCACATGGGTGGTTCGACCGGCCCTATATGTACGGTCTGACCGAGGGTTGTGCAGGAGTCTTTTTAGTCTCGGGTTCCCCTCTTTCTCTCTATTACCCCCATTATTCAACCTCCAACCTGAGTTGCTTATTCTCCTCACCTCCCAAACTTCCCCAAATCAAATCCCTAGCATTCTTGTCGGTCGAACTGGTGATTTCTCTCCGGTCCAACCTCAACGTCGAATCCCCTTACTGGTAACCTTCTCTCCACCCGATCCATAGTCTTTCTCATTTTAAGGCTAAGGTTAGGGTTTGTGCTCATGAGAAATTTTGTGACCTTGTTTAGGATAAAGTAACCTTGTTCCATCCATTTTAGCCTTCTTTTATCAATTTGCATGAATTTTTGCTATTGCTAAGGCCGATTTTCATCGTGGAAGTTTGATTTTGCCTAGTGTGCCTGGTCGGTCTGACTGGTTTGCAATGGGCGGTCAAACTAGCCAACATGCCTTGATCAAACAGACCCCCAAATATCGGTAGTCCAACTTTGTACATTTTTTTACTCCTTCGAGTTTGCCAATTACCAATAGTATAAATCAAATTTAAATCCTTCAAGTTGTCATATATTTTATCCCCTTTGAATCTCTCAAGTCATATACTCAAATCATTTTGGCCATGCATCGTGATGTCGGTCGCTCCCAAGGAAATGAGAGGCGCTCCAAGAACATTGAAGATCGTGGTTGTTGGTAAAAGATTACGCTAACAGGTTTCGAAGATTAGAAACTAACAAACGAAGTGTTTGTGAGCTGAACTATTTCAAGCCTCCAAATTGGATAATAGCTCAAAGCAGTTCGAAGATGTGTATTGAATAACTCAGTATTCGATGATCATTACAGGGTAAAACGGGGGGTATTTATAGGCCAAAACCTTAAGGAAAAGACCTTTTTACCCCTCTATTACAACCGACATAGTGGAAACTATTTGGTACCCTTAATAGGGCTAAAATAGTAAAAGACTAATCTAATGAGAAAGAGGATAAGTCTTCCATCTTAGCTGGCTAGGAGGTTCTGCGAAGAGTCTACATTCGAAGATATACTCCGAACTAGAGTTCGCCTCTATCCTTTGAACTTGCTCCAATACTAAACTGGAGTTAGATACTGGAGAGCTTTGGTTGAATAGACTGCCTTCGTCTTGTTACTGTAGTGACCTCGAGGATGAAGTATTTTCCCCCAATAGTAGCCCCTCGAATACGCTTCTCTGCTTGATCTGTAAAGTTAGGAGAGCAGTATACGCAAGAAAAATAATCATGCGTAGGGGTTAACAAATTTAATCAACATTCGGAATACACTAAGATTTATAACTTCGAATTGATTTCTAAGAGAGTTACATTTGAACAATCCTAGAATCAATTTAAGAAGTCAGAAAGCCTTTCAGACTCGGAAGAACTAGCTGTTAGCCTTTTCCTTTCAGAAGAAGATATGTGGCGCATTAACTTCGCAAATGGTAACGGTCAAGAATGCGAAATAGCAAGTGTGAACGGTAAAAAATTGTGAGCCTAGGCTATAAATAGAGGACCCAGAAACCTCTCAAACACCTTTCTCACCGTCTTTGCGCAATCAACCTTTAGCCTCCCAACTTTAGCCTCAAGCATTCGGTTTATCAATGGCGAAAACAAGCTTCAAGGCTCCTGGGGCGACTTTGGCCCTAGCCGACAGCAGGCCATGGCGGTGGCAGCAGTGGCGGCAGCGGTGACGGCGCCAACGGGGTAGCGCCAGCGGGGAATCCCCAACAGATCGGTCCTCACGACCTCCTCCCGGCTTCTTCGAAGTATCCGGACCAGTCTTACAAACTGGGGCCATCCACCTGCAAGAGGAAAACGATCACAGCGGTGGTCGAGGGGAAGATTAACTCGGAGATCAACGTCCGCAAACCCGGAAAGGAAGCCATCCCTTCGCTGCGGCCTGGTGAAGTTGTCGTCTTCGAAGTCTTCTTCCAAGTTGGGTTAGGACTCCCGGCGGTGGACTTCCTGTCGGAGGTATTAGATCTCTTCCATGTCACCCTTCCTCAATCTCTGAATGCAATAGCGCGCCTGGCTATCTTCGAATGGGCGCTCCGGGCTGAGGGCTGCGAAGGAAGAGCGGAAATATTCGCACGCTGCACAAGGCATCTTGCCAACCGAAGACTTACCAAGTCTCCGAAGGGGAGAAAATCGTAGTAGCCTTCGGAGTATCAACTTCAGACTCCGAGATGAATTCCAACTGCGATTTCCAGTGAAGGCCATCAATGCCAGATGGTACACAGATTGGATTCTCCGGTGGTTTTATGCCGAAGTTGGAGTAGGCAGTCGTCTGGCTGGACCCCTGCAAGACATATACTTTTGAAGGGAGGCTGAAGTCCACACGGATCCTAGCCAGCTCGAAGCTTGCCTTAGCCTGCTCCAAAGAATTAGTCACCGCATGAGCAAGCAGGACTTAGCGAGGAGTTCATTGGGCTCCAAATTCCACCTCTGATGGCTAAATGGCCTATCACCTTCGAAGAAGATCCAGAGGGGGACTCCAAAAAATTTCTTCGAACTTGAGCCCTGCATGTAACTTCGAAAACTACAACATGTTTTATATACGATTGTTCGATGAAATGACTAATGCAAACTCATCTTTCAGCTTCTCAAGCCCCTATGACTTCGGAGCAAGTTGTTCAAGCTTCGGAGAAGATTCTTGGATCTCCAACTCCGGCGAAAAGGACTGGAGAAAGAAGCTAGTGGGCAGTTGGGAGCAACTTAACCGAGTATGGGGCGTACTCGGAGTTGCAGCCCCCCTCTTCTGGACTCGGTGCCTTCTGAGCAAGGCCCGAAGAAGAGGAAAGCAGATGTTGGGACTTTGGCTCCGGCCAAGACTCCCGTGAAAAAGTTAGCCCGAAAGACAAAGAATGTGGCTCCTTCAAGGCCTGTGGCTTCACCCTTCGATTCATCCGAAGATGATGGAGTGAGAGAAATGAAAATGGTCCTCGTGAACCTAATTACCGAAGACGAAGCGCAGGCAAATGTTGTTGTAGACACTGCGACGTAGCAAGCGTGCTAGCTGCTCCAGGTAGCTCCGAACAGGCCGGGACCTCAAGTGTCTAGCCTGACTTGCCGCATCAAGAAGCCCCTGCTACTGAAGGTGGAGTCGAAGTTATAGCTGAACAAGCTTCAATTCTGGACGAAGTGGTAACTATTGCTCCAACGGAAGCTCCAACAGTCAACCCTTTGGTTCTAGACCCCGAGTCCGATGAAGACTTCGAAGTGGCCTTCGACCCTTCGAGTAGCCCCTACTCATTCGCCGATAGGACTTCGGAGGTAAACTTCACTTAAACCGCCTTTTTCTTTACCCTGAAAAATTATGCAATATATAATACCTTTGTTTTGGCAGGGTCTGCTCCCATGGAGACGACTCCTCCTGCGAAGACTGCTCCTGGGACTTCGACATCTCCGGGGTCATTTCCAGAAGCTGCACAAATGGGACATGGAAAAGGTAAAGGCAAAATGGACCCCTTTCCTGCTCCGAACTCGAGATTAACTCCGTCGGAATCGATAGACAGAGGACAATCTACGAAGGGGGGCCAGTCCACTGAAGTTTCCGAGGATGCGGCGCATCGCTCCAGCCCTTCACCCAATGAAGACGATCAAATGGCTTTGTCCATGCTCCCCCTCCTAGCTCCTTTCCTGGAGCGAAGGACCGGACTTTGGGCCCTGCTCAAACCTTTGGATCGAGCTAACCGCGAAGTTGGGGAAACAGACTTAGTAGCCATACTTGGGGAGGCTGAAGGGTCGGAGTTGAACGCAGCATTAGAACGGGCAGCATACTAGGTACGAAGTATCTGCAAAAACAAGATTAATTTCAACTTAAGAACAATTTCTCACCTTGCTTCTTCTCTTCACAGCAAATAGTCTTGGCTCGAGCTGCAGCTGTTTCGAATGAGCGAGGAAGCATTCGTCTTAAGGAGAGGATTACTGCCCTCCAATGGAGTCTTGAGGGCTCCAAAATTCGAATCTCCAGCTTGGACGAGATGGTTGCAGTGGAGAGGAGAGCCAGACTTGATCTGGAGGCCGCAAATCAAAAGCTCGAAGCCGAACAAATCGTGCTTCGGGATGAAATCGAGAAAATGCGGGCAGAGCATGCAATGGTGGGGGCTGAGTTGGTTAAGCTTCAAGAAGAAAAAGCGAAAGCCATGGAGGAGGCCATCAACCTACTTAGCCAGAAGAACTCTTTGGCTACGGAGGCACCTAGACTATCTTCTGTGGTAGACGAGCTGTCTTCGTCAAGGGATGCCTTAATTGAAGACAAGGTGAAGTCGGAGAAGGTAGCTGCGGAGGTCATGGATAATCTTTTAGGTGTTTTAGAGTACTTCGGTACTTTTTGGACACTACCTTCGAGTGACAACGTCCCCGTACTGCGACGGCTGAAAATGATCCAAGGAGCAGCGAAGATGATGAAGACGGTGGGTATTCGGTATGGAGAACTCTCCGGCCAAGTAGCTGCTCTCGTTGTACTTCGCTACTATGAGGATCTAGGGCTATCAGTAGCACCAGACTTGGGGGCGGCTCCCATTACCTTCTACGACAACCAACTGTTAAACCCTTCTGAATATGTGGCCGCAGCCTGGCAAGCCTTCCAAGCATCATTGAGAGCCGAAGGTCGAACAACGGTCAAGGATTTGATCGATGAAGGGCTTTGCCAGAAACAAGCTCGGTCTCAAGCTTCGAGCAGCCAGCCTCCGCCTGACCCGCAGGTTTAGTTTTGCTTAGGGGTCCAAATATGTAAAAATTATGCTTTCATCTGTTATGAATGAAAACTTATTTGTTGTATTTTTAGGCTTCCCAACCTCGTATGGATGATCTCGAAGTATTAAATGTTACCGAAGAACTTCGCCTGCTATGGGCTACCTTCGATCTTTTAAAACTTCACAAATGACCTCGATTTCTGATTCCTCGAGAAAGCTCTGGTGCAATTGCGCCCAAAATACGTAAAGATATATTATCTCATATTAAAGAGGAAGAAAAAGAATTTAACTTGGAAACCTCATCTTCTAAAGACGTTGAATGGTCCGAAGAAGAGATTACTGCTGAAGAACAAGGAAAGAAGCCTGAAGAACTTCGAAGCTGGGAGAGAAGCCCCGAGCGACTTTGAACTTGGGCTGAACTTCAACAGGAACAAAAAGATTTTCAAGCTTCGAAGGGAGGGAGAAGAATTAAACGTAAAGTTATCAGGACTCCCGGCTTTGGAACTAGTCGTTCGGCTTTAGTGGTAGATCTAGAGATTGAAGGGTTCGATTCCTTCTTGGTATAGACACAGATTTTTTGTAATGTAATGTAATCTATTCGAATGATAAAGGTTAAGATTTTAAAATTGTCTCCCTACTTCCCAGCCCCTCTTTGGGCGTAAGAAACTTCGAAGTGTGTCGAAGATGGTTAGGCGCAAAGAAAAAGACTTAGGAGTACAATTTTGGAGGATCAGAGCCCCTTAGCAACTTAGAAATTGAAAAATCTCAAAATGTCTTCGACTACTTGGAGTCTGAAAACTGGTAACTTAGTACCTTTTGTTTGAAAGTAGTCACTTCGGACTAATTTCTGGACACCTTATCATCCAAAACGATTGGTCACTTTGGACTTTTTACAGATATTCGAAGCATATCAGCTCAAACTCTGTTTAGTTTGGCCTTTCGGCTCTTTTTGCGAATTCTATCAAACCGGTGGTTTGGAATTCGCAGTGGTCTCCTTGGACTCTTTTTACGGATGCTTTCAAGGTGGAGCTTAGAATCCGCATTATTTGGTCTCCTTCGACTCTTTTTACGGATGTTATCAAGCTGGTGGCTTAGAATCTGTTTTTCAGTGACTTTCCCACCTCGTCGGAAGCTTCGAACCAGTGGTTCGAAGTCTGAAAAATTGGTTCAAATGAATAACACTTCCTTCACAACCAACTTCGTTCTTCCAGTGCGTCCACTAGAAGTAGGAAGTGTTTGAGAGGTAGGAATTATCTGAACCATGAGCTTTATTAATTCAGAAGGTGTTTACATATGATTACAAGGAGCCCTATGCGAAATATCGCTTTAAGTGCTCCGCATGCCAGGCATGCTTTAACTCTTCGCCTTCTAAATTATCTAACTTAAAAGAACCAAGGCGTCCTGAGTGGAGAATAATGTATGGACCTTCCCCTTATTTCCTAATTTCCCTGGTGCTATAATGTTCGCACAAACTAGATGACCTGGCTTAAGTTCGTTAAGCTTAACCTTCTAGTCAAACCAGTCTTCGTCTACTACTGATACTTTGACAAATTGGCGATAGCTCGAAGTCTTGTTTCTTCTGTTAAATGAAGCGAAGCTTTCCTTTCTCTTCTATTTTAGGTTCGGTGCAGCGAAGAGATCCTCCTTTGAGCGTTGGCGTCATAGCTTCATCTCCGAATAATAGTCTAAAAGGAGTGAACCTGTGGACCTTGTTTGGGTGGTCCGAATGGAATAAATCTTGGGAGCTCTTCGGTCCACAACCCTTTTGCCAACCTACTATATTCGATTTAACCCTGACAAGATATTGCCATGGCTCTTTCGACAGCTCCATTAGACTGAGGATGGTGCACTACAGCGAAGCTATTGTATGCCAAGATCTTCGCAAAACTTCCTGAAGGGCTCTGCATCAAACTGTGTCCCATTATCAACTGTGAGCTATCGAGGTACTCCTAACGGCATATAATACTTTTCTAGAAAAATTTTTGTACATATTCGAAGTGATAGCTGTGAGGGTTCTGCTTCGACCCACTTGGAAAAGTACTCAATTGCTACCACTGCGAATTTCAAATTCCTTTTGCTACTGGGAAGGGGCCAATAAGGTCCATGCCCCATCTGGCCATGGGCCACACTGGGGCAATGACTTGAAGAGTTGTTGGCGGACGATGACTTCTTCCCATCCATTGACACCCTGTCACGTGCGGACTAGATCTCTACATCAGCTACTATTGTAGGCCAGTAAAGCCCCTAGCGAAGGTTTTTCTGCCAAAGCTCGAGGGGCCAAATGGCTACCACAAAGGCCTTCATGAATTTCTCGAAGAATCTCCTGACCTTCGGTGAGATATACATCGGAGCATAGGGGAACATACTCCGGCCTTGTACAGTGTACCGTTGATATATGATAATTTCGAATTCTGAGATTTAACCTCGAAAGTTGTGGCCTTTAGGCAAATTTGCTTCTCCTCGTAACAATTCCATAATTGACCTCCACCAATCAGTACATGGAATGCAAGAACTTCCACAGAAGGGATCTATGTTACCGAAGGTGAACTTAGCTCTTCGTAAAAAACTCCTTCCGAAATGTCCATAGCCCGGCTACACACTTTTTCCAAGTATCAGCTTGCATATTTTCAGCTCTGGGTATACTTCGGATGGAATCCCTTTAAATGCTGCTTCAATCTTACTAATCTCTTCCAAATATTTTGCAAGCTGGGGATGATGAACTTGAAAACTTTTATCAACGTGCCCTGCTACAATTTGAGAATCTGTTTTAATAACAACTCTTGTAGCCCCCAAAGCACGTGCTTTTCGAAGTCCTAACAAAATTCCTTCATACTCTGTTGTATTATTGGTGGACTTAAAGTTGAGCCTTGCAGAGTACATTGCTCTTTGCCCTGAAGGCGAAATTATCACCGCTCCGACACTTGCTCCAGATGCTTGGAAAGCTCCATCGGAGTATATGGTCCAAATTCCTTCATTTGGTTTCTCTGGAGCCCATACTGCGGAGGGAGTCCATTCTGTCAAAATCTGATAACACCTGTGACTTGATTTTGTCCTCGCCACGAAGGAGATGCCGAAGGGTGCTAATTCAACAGCCCATTTCCCAATTCTTCCTGTAGAATCCTTACTTCGGAGCATATCTCCTAAGGGATAGGAAGTTGGTACAATCACATTATGTTCTAGGAAATAATGCATTAACTTCCTCGAAGCCATTATCAGAGCATAGGTGAACTTCTCAAGCTCAGAATATCTTGTTTTTGCTCCAGACAATGCTTCGGATACAAAATAGATTGGATTATGTACCAACTTCCCATTGAAATCAACTTCTCTGACAAGGACTACACTGACAGCGGAGCCAGTAGCCGCAAGGTAGAGGAGTAGGGTTTCGTCCGCAACAGGCACCGTGAGTGTAGCGAGGTTACTGAGATAATTCTTAATATCATCAAAACTCTTTTGACACTCCGGTGTCCATGCAAAATCTTCGGACCCTTTCAATGCTTTGAAGATGGGCAAACTTCTCTCCGCAGACCTTGCTAGGAATCTTCTAAGTGCTGCAAGGTGACCAATTAGCTTTGCACTTGCTTCAAATTTTCCGGAGGAGCCATCCTTTGTAATGCAGTTATTTGAGTAGGGCTAGCTTCGATCCCTCTTGAGGAGCCATGCTGAATAGCGTGGGCCTCATGGCTCCAGATGTGATGAGTCATTGTCAACGATAGTCAAAGAGGCTGAAAAGAGAGAGATGATCTGCTGCGTCTGGGCCGCGTGTGACTCAGGTACACGGGCAGCAAGCGATTGTCGGGCAGAGGGGCCGCGAAGTCGGGCTGGCCCAATCCGGGTACATGGGCTAGGAGCAGCAGAGGATCCACTGGACTGTTGACTGGGATTGACTCAGGTACACGGGCGGCGAGTGATTGCCGGGCTGAGGGAGCCGCGGAATCGGGCCGGCCCAATCCGGGTACCCGGTGTGAAGACGGTGGACGCTTTGTCAGTTTCGGCGCAAAACTGACGACCGCTGATCTTGGATCGGACCGTCCTGGAGCGAAGCCGTAGCTGCCACGAAAGCTCCGCATCAGGACAAGTTACCTTTATTTAGGATTTTACTTTTTGCCTTTAGGCCCACAGTCTGTCAGTCGAGTCTGTAAAAAACCCTAAGGGCATTTCGTCTTTTCCATTTTTATTCAGCGTCTGTAAAAAACCCTAGGGGTATTTCTGCATTTTTACATTTAATGGGGCCTATAATAGGCCCCAATATCCTAGGGTTAGGGTTACCCATTTTAAGAAATTACTTTACCAATCAAAAATTATGGGTCATTTTCCTCTGTCTCCTCTGAAATCGCCGCCGCCTCTGTTTATTCCTCCACCGCCGGCGTCTTTTTCTTCGGTCGCCGGCCAGTTTCTCTGCTTCCTACCAGGCGCTAGCGAGTTATTGCACACACAAACCGTGGCTTTAAATCCTGTTGTTTCCCTGGTGTGTGCGCAAGCCTTGGCTAGAGATTAGCACTTGCGTGCTTGTGTCGGGCAAAGAGCACAGCTACCCGGCAGCCTACGGCTAGCTGGCCTGCAGCATTGGCAGCCAGTGGTTTCGCTCGGCGTGCGCAGGAAATCACGAGAAGCTTGCAGCCGGCGTGCACGCATCCTCGGGAGGCCAGCCAGGATCTTCTGTGACTACAAGCGCCGGTGTGTAGATCTGCATGGCGATAGAAAGCTACGTAACGGAGAAGCCAAAATGCTCACGGCATGTGTCCAGGTGAAGGAAGAAAGGAAAAAAATCCATTGCACGGTAATTTTTGTTTTGCCTCGATTTGCGTGCATTTGCTATTACTTTGTTGTTTTAATCCTCTGTTTAATTCTTTGTATCGTGAG
Source organism: Zizania palustris (assembly GCA_019279435.1). NCBI lineage: Eukaryota > Viridiplantae > Streptophyta > Magnoliopsida > Poales > Poaceae > Zizania > Zizania palustris. The sequence continues at coordinate 4,068 of JAAALK010001228.1, read as the reverse complement.
TACTGTAGCTACGAACAAGAAGTACTGTAGCGTAAAAACTATAGATTCGTAGTACTGTTGCAACATTTTTTTCTGAAGCTCCAGAGTTCTGTTTCATTCAACGAATCAAACCAAACCATGATTAGTACTAATTACGTTTCTCGATTTGCGTGCTAATTAAATATCATGTATTGCCATGTTTCACGTACGGTTAGCACTATTTCAAATACTTCCCGTAACATCCTATTGCATGTGATGGCATACTGTTAAAAAGTATTTTTCATGAATATATTTTATCTGTTGAGTTAATCTTTGTGCTGTCATTATCTGTTGGTTCATCTGCTGTTTTGATAGATAATATTGATTCTGGTGTTTTAATCTGAGCACTGTTTTATTTCGGTTAGAACATCACAGTTTACCATCTTCATATGTGTTGGTTTGATTAAATGCCTGTGTGTTAATTAATCTGTTGAATCAGCCTTTAAGCACTGTGTTGTGTCTTTTCGATTAGGACACCGGTCGTGTTTGGGCTAGATCATTTTAGGTCTTGTTGATTCGTTTACTTTTCTTTGCTAAGTCTGTCGAGGTGCGTTGGGTATTGGGAGCAGGCCATTGATTCGAAAGAATTTTTTAGGCGCCCATTCCCCCCCCTCTGGTCGCTACTTTCGGTCCTACAAGTGGTATCAGAGCCTGGTTAGGGTTTTTTCCATACCTTAACCGGTTCTAAACCCCAGTAGTGATCATGACTTCTCCTGGCAAGGTCCCGTCCTTGGAAGCTTATGGCTATAATTATTGGAAGACTCGCATGCGAGCCTATCTCATGAGCCAAAGCTCGGACATCTGGGACATTTGCGTTCACGCTACGTTTGTCATATTGCTAGTTGCTGAGCGTGATTCTCCTGGTATCATCGCCCAGCATGTGAACAATAGCAAAGCGGTGAACATCTTGTTTTTGGTTTAGGTCCCACCGAATTTGAGCGTGTGAGCCATCTTTCCACTGCGAGAGAGATCTGGGCTACCCTCCAGGCACACCATGAGGGGACAGCCCAGGTCAAGGCTCGGCTCTATCAGACCTATCGGCGTGAATATGAAAACTTCACACAAAAGCCGGGTGAATCTGTTGAAGCGTTTGTCGTTTCAGTCGATCATAAACAAGCTTCGGGACAACAAGGCTGAGGGTGTTCAGTTAGTCTCAGATCACGAACAGGCGCTCAAGGTTCTTCATACCTTGGACCCAAAGATCTGGGAGATCAAGGTATCCTCTATCATTGAGAGTACTTCTTATGATACCTTGACCATTTCTGATTTGTTTAGCAAGCTGAAGGCCACCGAGGTTGATACCCAGTTGAGATCAAATCTCACTGGCTCTGGATCAAAGTCTCTGGCCCTTGCTACACCTTCTGTTGATCCCTCTTCTGTGAGCTGTGCTGGGTTCTCTTTGATGTCTATCACTAAGGATCAGCTTGAGTCGTTGGGAGATGATGATTTGTGTCTTTTTAACAACCGGGTGTGTCGTGTCTATGATAAGAGGATGTTCAAAAGACACGGCACAAAGACCGGATGCTTTGAGTGTGGTGACCCAGGACACTTCATCGCCGACTGCCCCAAGCGCAATGGCCACAAGAAGAGCACTGGTGGTGGCTCCCACGACTCCGGCAAGCACGACAGCTCCTCCTTCAACAAGGGCAAGCCAAAGACCAGATTCTTCAAAAAGGCCCTGAAGGACTACCGGCGAGAGAACAAGAAGCGCGACAAGGCCTTCTTTGCTGAGATGGAGAAGAGCTACTCCAAGCGGTCCATGTCTTCTTCCTCTTCATTGAGCTCAAGCGATGAGGAGATCATCATCAGGAAGGGGAAGGACAAGGACGATCCAGCGGGCCTTTGCTTCATGGCTTTCGGGGACAGACCGAAGAGCCACTCACACCAGCGCCGAAGATCCCGCAAGAGCTTCTGCTCAATGGCTCTTGGGGATAAGGAAGAAAAGAGCTCCTCCGATGACTCCGACGACGACGACAACAAGGTATCATCCTATGAACGAGAAATTGTTGATTTACTTGAGAGCAATCGTCAGGAGTTAAAGTATCGGGAAAAACTGCTTAGGGGGGCTAAGAAGAGGATAGAGTTAGAGAGTGAGCTTGCCATGGCCAACGGCAGAATTGAGGTCTATCTTCTTCCCCTTGCTTGGGTGATAGCAGTGAGTGCCCAAAGTGTGAGGTGCTTCTGTGTGACCTGTCGACTCTGAAGTCCAGGTACACAGAAAGGGTTGATGAGAGGGACGCTTTGGCCACTGAGCTTGAAAGCACTCAGCTGGAGCTGAAAGATGCTCAAGCCACTGTCGTCGCACCCTGTGCTGAGTGCCCATCTCATCTAGCTGTCTTAGCTGAGCTGAAAGCCAAGGGCGATGTGCATTTGGGTGATTTGGAGAGAGTGAGAGCTGAGCTTGCGCAGACTAGGCTAGAGCTTGAGACATTGTCAGTTCCACCCACTGTCTGTGAGAATTGTCTGTCTCTTAGAATGGAGTTGATTAAGCTGAAAGCCGAGAAGTCTGTCCAGATAGATAGCGAGTGTGAGACCTGCTTGTCTCAGGTGGAGGTTCTAGCTGCCTTGAGAGAGGAGTTAGCCGATTCTCAGAATGAGAACTTTTACCTCCATTCTATCTTGAGTTGGATCAGTGCCAGAGAGCCTCAGCTTGGCATGATGATCCAGCAGTTCAAGAGGCAGGATGGGTTTGGGGTAGGTTACACCTACACCAAGGCGGCTTTGAGAGTGCCATTAGCCGGGCAGTGGAGTGGAGTAAAATGACTCCAGAGCAGAAGTATCCCAAGACTCACTCCACTGAGTCTTCCCAGGCTGGTCAGCCCAAGGATGGAGTGATCCATGAACCACCCAAAGCTCCACCCAAGAAGCCTATCTGGGTTCCAAAGCCCAAACACCTCCACACTTCTCTTGACTCTCTTCCTGGACCCTCTCAACCCAAGAAGACTACACCGAACACCACTAAGCCCAAGAACCCCAAGCCTCAACCACATCCCAAGAAGCCCACCTATCATTGTGAGTATTGTCAGAGAGACGGGCATCTTGCGGAGTTTTGCTTCAGGAAACGAGTTGAGAGAGCAGAGAGAGCTCGTGGTGGTCAGGAGCAGTTCTACCAGCAGGATGGTAGACTGCGTGTTCCTCGACGCGGGGAGAGGCTAGAGGCCAGGCCGCGTCGTGTAGGTGGTGGTAGAGGAGAGCTTTCTTGCCCGTACTCCAGTTGGTGGTGGTCGTTCCGGCAGAGCTCCAGGCCGTTTTGGCTACGATCCTGGACCTCGTGGCCGAGGCTTTAGGCAGAACCAAGGACCGCGCTTTGAGCCGCGTTTTGGTCCAAACTTTTCTGATGATTTCTGCTTTCCGTCTTTTGAGCAGATGGCTCGACACTGGTTTAGCTCTTTTGCTAAACCCGGTGCCGACCATTTGCTCCCACTTACAACCATTAATTGTGCAGGATCGGGGACTGGAGGACGTTTGGATCATGGACTCAGGGTGTTCTCGCCACATGACAGGACATCGCAGATGGTTCTCCAGTCTCACTCCCCCGAGCTCCAAAGAATACATCACCTTCGGGAACAGTGGTCAAGGGAAAGTAAGTGGCATTGGCTCAATTCGCATTTCAGACCATTTTTCTTTGAAGAACGTTGCTTTGGTTGGAAACTTGAACTTCAATTTGATTTCTGTTTCGCAACTTCTTGAGGATGGTTTAGAGGTGCGTTTTAAGAAGGGCAATTCTTTCTGTGTTTGATTCTAGAGGGTCTTTGATTTGCCAGATCTTACCTTTCGGTAAAGTTTTTCGAATTGACTTCTCTAGTTCTTTTGGCCCTTCTCGCTGTTTGATTGCTGGATCTTCTTCTGAGCTCTAGAAGTGGCATAGGAGGTTAGGTCATTTGAGTTTTGATCTGCTAGTCAGGTTAAGCTCTATGGACCTCATCCGAGGATTGCCCAAGCTTAAGATGGAGAAGGATCTAGTTTTTCATCCCTGTCGTCATGGGAAAATGGTTGCCGCTTCTCACTCACCTGTGACTCAGGTGATGACTTCGTATCCAGGCGAGCTTT
>JAAALK010001235.1:0-24566 GCA_019279435.1 Zizania palustris | reverse complement strand
TTTTCAAATGGATGTTAAGAGTGCTTTTCTGAACGGGTACATAGAAGAGGAGGTTTATGTTAGGCAACCCCCCCGGTTTTGAGAACCCTAAGTTTACTCGACATGTTTTTAAGTTGCACAAAGCTTTATACGAGTTGAAGCAAGCCCCCAGGGCTTGGTATGATCGGTTGAAGCAATTTTGTTGGGGAAGGGCTTTGTGATGGGTTCTGTGGACAAAACTCTTTTCTTGCTCAGAGATGCTTCACATTTTTTAGTTGCTCAGATTTACGTGGACGATATTATTTTTGGCGGTACTACTAATGATCTTGTGTCCAGGTTTTCTGAGCAGATGCACAGTGAGTTTGAGATGACCCTCATGGGTGAGCTCAAGTACTTCTTAGGGCTCCAGATCAAGCTTTACCTTGCTTGTTTATTGGAACATGTGGTGATGCTTTCGTTTGCAAAAACTGAAAAATGCGTGCAAATGACTTTCTTTAGATATCATCTGTTGCACTGATCATGCCATGTATCGTTACAGTATGTCTTTTGCTGTATCTGTTAGATGTTGTAATTGTAGTCAATCATATCTGAGAAGCATGCTTTCTACACTCCTTATGCACTCTAGTTGAATTCACTGCATATTTTGAGGGGGAGTTGCATTTCAGGGGGAGTCTGTGTCTCTATTGAGTGCTTGATGAGTTCACTTGTCAACAAGGGGGAGAAAATTTGGGATCAGAGTTTAAGGGGGAGTTCTTACTCTGATGATATCCTTGTTGTTCTGAAATCGCACTCATTTTGAGCTTTTACGTTTTGGTTAACCATAATGATCGCTTCTTGCTTTTGTTTGGCTTTTGGTCATTAGGGTTAAACTTTTTACCTTATTTTTCTTCTTCTTTGTTTTCTTGTGTTTTTGTTTTCGCGTTTCCACATTTGTTTGCAGGTGCTGAAGAGCTGAAAAAAAACAGGAGTGTTGACAATGCACTCATCAAGGGGGAGATTGAGGAGCCATGCTGAATAGCGTGGGCCTCATGGCTCTAGAAGTGATGAGTCATTGTCAACGATAGTCAAAGAGGACAGAAGAAGAGAGGAGATCTGCTGTTTCATGGGCCGCGTGTGACTCAGGTACACGGGCAGCAAGCGACTGTCGGGCAGAGGAGGCTGCGAAGTCGGGCTGGCCCAATCCGGGTACATGGGCCAGAAGCAGTAGAAGACCCACTGGGCTGTTGACCAGGGTTGACTCAGGTACACGGGCGGTGAGTGATTGCCGGGCTGAGAGAGCTGCGGAATCAGGCAGGCCCAATCCGGGTACCTGGTTCAAAGTCGGTGGAGGCTTTGTCAGTTTCGGCGCAAAACTGACAACCGTTGATCTTGTTTCCGACTGTCTAGAAGAGAAGCCGTAGTCGCTACGAAAGCTTAGCTTCCGGATAAGTCATCTGTAACTCTAGGCCCACAGTCAGTCAGTCGTGTCTGTAAAAATACCTAAGAGCAGTAGAGTTTTTTCCTTTATTCTTGCGTCTGTAAAAACCCTAAGGGGCTGGTAGAATATTCCTAGTGTTGGGCAGCCTATAAATAGGGCCCCAATCCCTAGGGTTTAGACTACCCTTCTAGAAATCACTTTTTCAATCATCCCTTGGGTCATTTTGTTCCTGCGTGCCTTTTTTCTCTCTCCCTGTGTGCGCCGCCAGGCAACCTCCTGTTCTTCCTGAGATTCATTTGGCTCTTTACTGTTTGGAAGCTTTTATTCCTATTGATTCTCATGCGCAGCACTTCATTTAAGGTTCTGTTGGTTCGGTTTGCACACAACTAATTTATTCCTGAGTTTAGGTGCTTCTGTTGCCTCTGTTCTTCACGCAAGTAGTACTAGTTCTTGCTGCTGCAAGTAGTACTACTTCTCTGTAGCAACAGTACACTAGTACTATAGCTTGCTTTTTACTGCGTAGCTTTTTGATCGAGTTGACAGGGCCAAAGTCCCTTTTCTTGTGTGAAGTCCAACTCTGTGAAGCAGACTTCGAATCTGCAAGCTTCGAATCTGCAGGCTTCGAATCAGCAGACTTCAAACCAGCAGACTTCGAATCTACAAGCTTCGAATCTGCAGACTTCGAATCAGCAGACTTCGAATCAGCAGACTTCAAATCTGCAAGCTTCGAATCTGCATACTTCGAATCTGCATACTTCGAATCTGCAGGCTTCGAATCTGCAACCTTCGAATCTGCAACCTTCGAATCCACAGACTTCGAATCAGCAGACTTCGAAATCAACAGACTTCAAATCTGCAACCTCCGAATCTGCAACCTTCGAATCTGCAACCTCCGAATAAGCAGACTTCGAATCAGCAGACTTCGAATCTACAAGCTTCGAGTCTGCATACTTCGAATTAGCAGACTTCGAATCTGCAAGCTTCGAATCTGCATACTTCGAATCTGCATACTTCGAATCTGCAGGCTTCGAATCTGCAACCTTCGAATCTGCAACCTTCGAATCCACAGACTTCGAATCAGCAGACTTCGAAATCAGCAGACTTCAAATCTGCAACCTCCGAATCTGCAACCTTCGAATCTGCAACCTCCGAATCTGCAACCTTCGAATCTGCAACCTCCGAATCTGCAACCTTCGAATCTGCAACCTCCGAATCTGCAACCTTTGAATCTGCAACCTCTGAATCAGCAAACTTCGAATCTGCAGACTTAGTCAATCTGTTCTCGCTTTGCTGTTTAGGTTTTTTTTAAATGCGTTGGGTTTTGGGAGCAGGCCATTGATTCGAAAGAATTTTTTAGGCACCCATTCACCCCCCCTCTGGTCGCTACTTTCGGTCCTACAGCCGCAGAAGCGGAGTGGCTCGAAGGGGAGGTTTCCGTTCTCCGGACCCAAGTTTCGGAGGCGGCAGCTAGCGCCGAAGCCCTCGGGGCCCGGGTGGCCTAGATGGAGCGGGTTGAGGTGGACCTCATCGCCCGGAATGGGGAGATGACCGAGGCGCTTGCCGAGGCAGGGAAGACGGCGGCTGACACTGCGGTGTCCCTCCGGAAGGTGCTGGCGCACTACGGCACTAGATGCGGCGCGTTTGACATCGCCCGGGAGCCCCTGGACCGCCGGGTGAAGTTTATCCAGTCCGCCGTCCGGCAAATACACCTTACCGTGGCGCAGTACGGCGAGGTGTCTGCTCGGGTGGCTGCTTACGGGATTCTTCGGCATCTTGAAGCGTCAGTACTTCCTCTTCCTTCGCCTTCGAGCCCGCATCCGGTCGCCTTCGTGGGGATCACCTCCGGACGCCGAGCCCTGCGCTGAATCAATCCTGGAGGGCGCTCAAGGCAGTCTGGCAGACTGAGGGTCCCGAAGCGATCACGGCTTGACTGGAGGAGGCGCTCCACGCACGTGGTCCTCCGGCTCCCTCGAAGCCTTCGGTCTCGGCCCGCCAGTCGGACCCGAAGGTGTAGCTTCTTCGAAATCTCTCGTTGTCTTAGGCTATAATAGCTTAGGAAACTTAATCATATATTAATAAAGAGTACTTTGACATCGATGGGCTATCTTCGAGGTTCTGAGAGCGAACCGGCCTGCGCACTTCATTCTTCCCCGTAGTAGTGACGGGCGCGTGGACCCCGACGTCCTCCGAGGGGTTCTGAACCTTGTCAAGGAAGAAGAAACAGGGCTCCGCTCCTTGTCTTCGTCTCCCGAACTGGTTGACTGGTTTGATACGGAAGCCAGCCTGGACGAAGCGCCCCCTAGGGGTGGCGATCTACGCAGTTGGGCCCAACTTCAAGAAGACCAGAGGGCCTTTCGTGCCCAGAGGAAGGAGGAGGAGCGAATGAAGAGGAAGGAGAGGTCCACGCGAACCACGTTCGGGCCTTCGGCCGAAGCGCGCTCTGGCCCAGGTGGCCCCTCCGACCGAGGGGGCCTTCGGTTCTTGCTTGGCTTGGATGAGAACTTCTCTTGATCCTTCTCTTCCGTCTTTGGTTTGTAATAAACATTGTACGCCCCCCTTCTTTCTTCTTTTTCCAACATGCGTGGTTGAAGCCTTTCTCCTTGCTCCTTCCCTTCCCCCTCTTTAGCGGGTAGTCGGTTTGTCGGCTAGGCGCTAACCAGCTAGGAGGAAGGCGTCTCGGGCCGGGGCGCTCGGGGTCGGGGCCCTGGAATCCGATTGTGGGGGTGCGTCGAGCTGGAGCTCGTAGCCGGAGGGCGAGGGCTCATCGGGCTGGAGTTTGGAACCCGAGTGTGAGGGTGCGTCGAGCCGGAGCTCGGAACCGAGCGAGGCGCTCGAGCGGAGCTCGGAACCCGAGAGCGAGGGCGCGTCGAGCCGGAGTTCGGAACCTGATAGCGAGGGTGCGTCGAGCCGGAGCTCGGAACCCGATAGCGAGGGTGCGTCGAACCGGAGCTCGGAACCTGAGTGTGAGGGTGCGTCGAGCCGGAGCTCGGAACCCGAGCGTGAGGGCGCGTCGAGCTGGAGCTCGGAACCCGAGAGCAAGGGCGCATCGAGCCGGAGCTCGTAACCCGGGTGCGAGGGTGCATCGAGCCGGATCTCGGAACCCGAGTGTGAGGGTGCGTCGAGCCGGAGCTCGGAACCCGAGCGTGAGGGCGCGTCGAGCCAGAGCTCGGAACCCGAGAGCGAGGGCGCGTCGAGCTGGAGCTCGGAACCCGATAGCGAGGGCTCGTCGAGCCAGAGCTCGGAACCCGAGTGTGAGGGTGCGTCGAGCCGGAGCTCGGAACCCGAGCGTGAGGGCGCGTCGAGCCGGAGCTCGGAACCCGAGAGCGAGGGCGTGTCGAGCCGGGACTTGGAACCCGGGTGCGAGGGTGCGTCGAGCCGGAGCTCGGAACCCGAGCGGGAGGGTGCGTCGAGCAGGAGCTCGGAACCCGATAGCGAGGGCGCATCGAGATGGAGCTCGGAACCCGGGTGCGAGGGTACGTCGAGCCGGAGCTCGGAACCCGAGCGTGAGGGTGCGTCGAGCCGGGACTCAGAACCCGGGTGTGAGGGTGCGTCGAGCCGGAGCTCGGAACCTGAGCGTGACGGTGCGTCGAGCCAGAGCTCGGAACCCGATAGCGAGGGCGCGTCGAGCCGGAGCTCGGAACCCGGGTGCGAGGGTACGTCGCGCCGGAGCTCGGAACCTGATAGCGACGGCGTGTCGAGCCAGAGCTCGGAACCCAGGTGCGAGCGTACGTCGAGCCGGAGCTCGGAACCCGAGCGTGAGGGTGCGTCGAGTCGGATCTCGGAACCCGATAGCGAGGGCGCGTCGAGCCGGATCTCGGAACCCGATAGGCTTTGATGAAACGAAGCTTTTTATAGTCGTCGCGCTTTTGCGATGGGCGAAAACACTTGTCTGGTGATTTTATTACGCAATTCGGATACATAAGCAGGCGCCATCGGCCGCTAGTGGAATATACTGATGAGATTACGGAAAATAACGCTTCAGGTGCTCCGCATACCATGTATGCTTCAGCTCCTCGCCTTCCAAGGTGGCGAGCCGGTAAGAGCCCAGTCGTCCGGACCTTGTTACAACGTATGGTCCTTCCCATTTGTTGCCCAGCTTGGTGGGAGCGGCCACCGCACGAAGGACGAGGTGCCCCGGTTGGAACTCGTTGTGCTTGACTTTGGGGTCGTACCATGCCTTGGTCTCCTTCTGATACTGGAAGAGGTTGGCGACGGATCAGAGCCGTGTTTCTTCGGCCAGGTCGAGGGAGACGGTGCGCTCGTCATCGACTTTGGGTGCTGTGACGCGTAGCGAACCGGCTCGGAGCTCCATTGGGGTCATTGCTTCGTCGCCGAACAAGAGGCGGAACAGAGTGAAGCCGGTAGCTCGGGAAGTGGTGGTCCGGATGGACCACAAGATCTTCGGCAGTTCGTCGGGCCACAATCCTTTGGCTAAGCCAACGATGCGTTTGTTGAGGCCTTAGAGGATGTGCCCATTAGCTCGCTCCACGGCCCCGTTAGACCGGGGATGCCGCACGGCGGCGAAGTAGAGCTAGACTCCAAACTCGTCGCAGAATGCCCAGAAAGCCCCAGCATCGAACTGCGTTCCGTTGTCTAATGTGAGCTGCCTGGGCACTCTGAAGCGGCACACGATGTTCTGCCAGAAGAATTTCTGGACGCTTCGGGATGTGATGGAAGTCAGTGGCTCTGCCTCGACCCACTTGGAAAAATACTCGACGGCGACGACAGCAAAGCACAGGTTGCCTTTCGCTCTGGGGAGTGGTCCAATGAGGTCCATGCCCCATCGGGCCAGAGGCCACACAGGAGGGATGGGTAGCAGGCTTGCTGGGGGTCGGTGACTGCGCTGCGCCATCCACTGACAGCCTTGGCAAGTGTGGACGAGTTCTTCGGCGTCGGCAACGATAGTGGGCCAGTATATGCCCTACCGGAGAGCTTTGCTCGCGAGGGCCCGTGGTGCCAGGTGGCTCCCGCACAGCCCCTCAGTGGATTTCCCGGAGCATGGCCACTCCGTCCGAGTGCGAGATGCAACGGAGTAACGGAGAACATACCCCAGACTTGTATAGGATGCCATTGATGACCTCGAAGGACCTTTCACGGAGCTGGAGGTGAACTTGGTTTGGGCTAGGATGATCATCTTCACTGCCCGCGAGCGTGCGCAGGATGGGCTCCCGCCAATCGCCATCGACCGTACACAGGACTGGAGCTGGCCGGGGTGGCGGCGGGGGATCATCCGAGGAGGCGGAGGTGGACGCCTCGCTACGAGGGGGCGCCGAAGGTTGGGTGATCTCCTCGAAAAAAGCACCCGGCGGCAAGGCTTGAGCTCCTGCCTCGGCTTTGGTGAGGGCGTCAGCTTGGCCGTTTTCGCCTCGCGGGATGTTTTGGACGGATATACCCTTGAAGGATGCCTCGAGCCTGCGGATGGTGTCGAGGTAGGAGGCAAGGTCCGGGTGTTTAGCCTGGAAACTATTGTCGATGTGCCCGGCGACTACTTGGGAATCGGTCTTGATGACTACGCGCGCCGCTCCCAGCGCGTGCGCCTTGCGGAGACCCAAGAGGACCCCTTCGTACTCGGCGATATTGTTGGTGGCTTTGAAGCTTAGCCGAGCAGAATACAGGGCCTGCTAGCCGGATTGGGAGATGATGACTGCTCCAGCCGCAGCCCCCGAAGCCTGGTAAGCACCGTCCGAAAAGACGATCCAGACCCCTGCGCTTGCTTTGGTGCCTGCGCACTCAGGGGCCATCGTCCACTCCGCGACGAAGTCGGCGAGGATTGGGGACTTGATGGCTGTCCGGGCGACGAAGGAGATCCCAAATGGGGCCAACTCCACCGCCCACTTGCCGATGCGGCCGATGGTGTCCTTGTTCCGGAACATGTCGCCTAGCGGGTAGGCAGTCGGGATGATGACATCATGAGCCAGGAAGTAGTGCTGGATCTTCCGGGATGACATGACGAGGGCGTAGGCCACCTTTTCGAGCTTGGAGTACCGAGCCTTAGCTCCGGCGAGGGCTTCGGAAACGAAGTAGACGGGGCGTTGAATCAGCTTCCCGTCGAGTTTCTCCTCTTGGACTAGAGATGCACTCGCTGCACTGCTGGAGGCGGCGAGGTAGACCAATAAAGGACTGTCGGCCTGAGGTGTGGCGAGGGCCACAAGGCCGGAGAGATATTCCTTGATCTGCTCGAAACAATCCTGACATTCGGGGGTCCACTCGAAATGCTTAGAACCTCGGAGCGCCTTGAATATGGGCAAGCTTCGCTCTGCTGATTTGGCTAAAAATTGCCCGAGGGCTGCCAACCGCCCGGCCAGCTTCTGCGCTTGCTTCAGGTTCTGAGGTGGGGACATGTTCTGCAATGCCTGAACCTACGTCGGGCTGGCTTCGATGCCCCGGCTAGAAACGAGATACTCAAGCAGCTTCCCTGCGCGCGCTCCGAAGACACACTTTTCTGGATTGAGCCGGATTCCACACCGCCGGAGGCTATCGAAGGTCTCAGCTATGTCCGAGCCGTGATGGCTCTTGGTGGCGCTTTTGACGACGATGTCGTCCATGTATGCTTCCACATTACGCCCCAACTGATGACCCAGGGCTTTGGAGATTAGTCTTGAAAAGGTGGCTCCTGCATTGCGGAGGCCGAAGGGCATCCGGAGGTAGTAGAATACTCCGACGGGGGTGACAAAACTTGTTTTCACTTGGTCCTCGGGTTTTAACCAGATCTAGTGATAGCCGGAATAAGCGTCGAGGAAACTGAGGAGTTCTGCTCCGACTGTGGAATCAACTAGTTGGTCAATGCGAGGCAGGGGGTAGGGGTCACGGGGGCAAGCTTTATTCAGAGAAGTAAAGTCGATACACATGCGCCATTTTCCAGATGTTTTCTTCTGGACAAACACTGGGTTAGACAACCAGTCAGTATGACTCACTTCCCAGATGACCCCTGCTCGAAGGAGCTTCTCTGTCTTAGCCTTGGCGAGCTCGGCCCGTTCGGTGGAAAGTCTCCGGAGCCCCTGGCGGACCGGCCGCGCCTTCGGGTTGATGGCCAGTGAGTGCTCGATGATCGAGTGGTCGACGCCGGTAATGTCTTCGTCGGACCATGCGAAGACGTCGAGGTTGCCGCGGATGATGGCCTCGAGCTGCGCCGACACCTCCGGCTCCAGACCCCCTCCGAACTTGATCGGATACTCCTTCCCGTCTTGGTTCAAGATCTTGGTAATGACCTCCCCCTCTGGGAGAGGTTTTGCGGGACGGCCCTTCTTCCCGGGGTCCCCGCCTCTTGGGAGGCCGGCTCCTTCGGTGCCTTCGCGGACGCTGTGAATCTGCCATGGCTCCAACGGTGCCGAGTGACCGTACTCGACCCGGCGGGCTACGGCCTGGTCACCCAGGATTGACAACACCCCTCCGGGAGTTGGCATCTTAAGGCAGAGGTAGTTGTGGTGGGCGATGGCTCCGAAGCGATTGAGCATCCCCCTTCCGAAGATAGCGTTGTAGGCGTAAAGAGCATCGACCATGTCGAACAGGATCTCTTCGCAGCGCTGAAGGCGGGAGTAGCCGAAGGTCACCTCCAGCACGACCTGGCCTAGGGCATCGAGCGGGGGGCCTACGAAGCCTTGGAGCGGACTCCAAGCTGGCAGTAGGTGCTTGCACGACAGGCACAGCTGATCGAAGGCCTGCATGAAGATGATGTCAGCAGAACTCTCTCTGTCAACCATTATGCGACGCACCTCAACTCCGGCAATGTCTGCTGAGATGACGAGGGGGTCGGCGTGCGGGAACTTGACTCCGGCGGCATCCTCAGCGGTGAAAGTGATGGGGACATGGGACCACTCCGGGAGGGCCGAGGGGCCGGTCGTGCCGATATGTCCGACCTCCTGAACGTAGTCCCGGCGCTGTCGCTTGGAAAGAGCCCCCAGGGCTCCACCTCCGGATATGGGGAGGACCACTCGCTTCCCCCGATCCGGTGCATCTTTGAGCTTGGGGGCCGGGGCCCTGCAGAACTCCTGGGCCGGGCCCATGACTTCCGGCTCGTCACGGTGCCCGACTACTTGGACCGCGTCTGGGCGGGGGATAGGGGTCCCCCTGTCGGTGGAACCGCGGCCGGTATTGCGCTCGAGGTAGTCGCTGCGGAGGACGAGTATGGTTCGGCAGGAGTCGGTGTCGTGGCTCCAGTTCTCGCCGTGGACGCTGCAGTAGAAGGTGGCTCCCCCGGAGAGCGCTCGAGGTGGAGCCTTGGCCCCGACGGAATGGCTTCCGCCGGGCGTGTGCGGATGCTTGGCGGGGTCTCGGGGTGTGATGCTGAGGACTTCCCCCCGAAGATGCTTTCGGCTTCGTCGAGAGTCCCGGTGGACGGAGTCCTGCCGGCCGGACTCTTGGCGGCGGAAGTTGGGAACGGGACGCTCTCCCCGGCTGAAGTCCGGCGGGGCCTCATATGTCCTGGCGCTCGGGGCCCGGACAGGGACTATCATCGCTTGCCGGCAGCGCCTGGCCCTCTTCGGATCGGGCGTACTCCTCGAAATACGTCATGAGTTGTGCCACCAAGTAGATGGGCTTCCGGTGAAGCTTGTCGAGGAGGCCTGGGTGGGTGACGCCTTCTCGGGCGGCATCGATGACGAAGGAAGCCGAGAGCCCCTTGATCTGGGCCTTGGTGTGTGCGAAGCGTTGGGAGTACTGCCGCAAAGTTTCTCCGGGCTACTGCTTCACTTGGAAGAGGCTCCCGGTGGACATAGGGGCCACAAAGGTCCCTTGGAAATTGTTGACGAATTTCTTCCTTAGTTGATCCCACGAATGGATGGTCCTGGGTCGGAGTGACCAGAACCACCGGAGGGTGATTCCTTCGAGCGCCAAGGGGAAGCATTTAGACATGGTGTCTCGGCTCCCCCCGGATGCTTCTATCGCTAGGGCGTACGAGCGAGAGAATTCTCTAGGGTCAGAATCCCCGGAGTACTTGGGAAGCTTCACAGCACGGAACTTCGAGTCGAAGCGCACCTTCTGAAGGTCCGGGTGCAGGGGGGACTCCTCGTCGTATGACGGATTCTCTTCGTCCGCCGGATCTTCATCATCGCTCAGCGCCACGGCCGCAGCTTTCGCGGCGTGGAGGGGCTCCGGAGGGCGAAGCGACGCCTCCTGGCGCCACAAGGCCAACTCTGCCTTCAACCGAGCATTCTCGGTGGCCAGGGCGTCAGCTTGGCTCCCACTTCCTCCTAAAGTGGTATCGGCGTCCCGCGAACATACATAGTCGGTCGGAAGGGACACCACCGGGGGTCCGCTCGGAGGATGTGTCTGCGGTGGCCCCTCCAGCAACCCCGTCAGGTTGACGGACGTTGGCTCAGGTATGCTGATAGGGTCCTGGGCCTCGGGCGTCCCTTCCGGCACCTGGGTTGGCTCCAGGGAGGGCGCCCAGACGGGCACAACAACGGGGGCCGGAGGACTGGGGTCGGGGACCGGAGCAGGCTCGATCCCGGCAGTGCGGGCTGACCGACGCAGAGGAACCGTGGTTGCTCCCTTCCGACCCGACATGCTTTGGAGAGTGGGTGTAGAGGACACTAGCTTCTTGAACTAAGATCCCCACGGACGGCGCCAACTGTTGGAACGACGGATCGGACCAGCAGGTTTTCTTAGTGAGAATGAGAGTAGTGTATTCAATGCCTCTTCTGTCTAGTCCCTTACAACTACAGCTGAGGGGTATTTATAAGGCGCCCCGTCCAGAGGACCAAGCGCCTCTGGACAGCCAACGGTTACACGGCCAGACGCCGGTCGGTAGTACAGACAAAACAGACTATACATAGTACAGACAAGAAGATTCGACTCTGACAGCGTATCAGCCGTGTCGGACGCTGTATGCGCCGCCCGACACAGCTCAAAGGATCGCGATTCTGCCTCCTCGTATATTTGTCCAGTCCTTTTCCCACCAGCGCTTCCTCCGGATTCACTACCGCGGGCAGAGGGGTGGCCCCCGGCAATCTTCTCCTGGAGGGTGGCCTCCGGGGCCGGAGGGTGGCCTCCGGCATCTTCAAGCCGGAGGGAGTCGAAGGGTGGCCTCCGGCATCTTCATGCCGTAGGGAGCCGGAGGGTGGCCTCCGGCATCTTCAGGCCGGGGGGTGGCCTCCGGCATCTTCAAGCCGGAGGGTGGCGTCCTCCAACACTAGGCCTCGGACCCCCTGGTTGTGGGCCCCCTTCGCCGGAGCCTGGAATCCTGGACTTGCCGAGCCATCGCCCGGAAGTCTCAAAGCCCACTGCTACGGGCCCAGAGGCGCTCTGTAGCCTTCGGAGGGATGCTCCAGATTTTGTAAAGCGAAGTATGGCTTCGAATTTTAAAGAAGGCGAAGCAAGGCTTCGGGTTTTTGATAAGATGAAGCAAGGCTTCGAATCTTTAAAAGGAAACGAGGCTTCGATTTCAAAACGCGAAGCATAGCTTCAGTTTTAAAACACGAAGCGAGGCTTCAATCTTTCAATAAGATAGAGCAAAAGTTTGCTTTAAAGGCGAAGCAAGGCTTTGACTTTAAGGCGAAGCAGGGCTTCGATTTTATACTAAAGTAATTGCAAAATTGTACATCGAAGTGGTACTTCTAACAGTGTACATACCTCGTAAAGTGGGTGAAAGCTTGCCTCGTAGCCCCTGGGGCTTTGACGGCCTTCGACACATGAAGCGGAGCCCCTTGCTGGAGGGTGAGCTCCGAAATACAAAGGATGGGGGAAGGCGAAGATGACCTTCCAACTGCACCCGAAGCCCCTTGTCGAAGGGTGCACGAAGCAAGAAAGCTTCGAAGCTCCCCCTCAAGCGCACTTCGAGTTGCAGGCAGTGGCAGAGAACTTAGCTTTTAGGACTAAGGTCCCCTAGGTCTGACTCGAGGATTGCCCAAGCTCAAATTTGAGAAGAACCTTGTTTGTGCTCCTTGTCGACTTGGAAACATGGTTGTTGCGGCTCACTCACCCATCAATATGGTGATGACAGAACAATTCAGAGAGCTTCTTCATATGGACACTGTAGGTCCTTCCCGAGTTAGTTCTTTAGGTGGTAAATGGTATGTCCTTGTCGTTGTGGATGACTACTCCCGTTACTCTTGGATCTTCTTTCTTGTAAGGATGGATGAAGTGTTTTCACACTTTCGGAGCTTAGCTTTGAGACTATTCAATGAACTCCCCGGTGCATTGAATGCAATTAGAAGTGATAACAACACTGAGTTCAAGAATAGTTTTTTTGTTGATTTTTGCCTTGAGCATGGCATTGAACATCAATTTCTTGCTCCACGGGTTCCTCAACAAAATGGAGTTGTTGACAGGAAAAACCGTACACTTGTGGAGACGGCTAGAACGATGCTCAACGATCATAGTACTTGGATTCCATGAGAACTGCTTATTACATCTCCAACAAGATATTTTTGCCCTCATTTTTGCATTTGACATCTTATGAACTATGTTTTAGAAGGAAGCCCAAGGTTACTCATTTAAGAGTATTTGGATGTCAGTGCTTCATTCTAAAACATGGTAATCTAGACAAATTTGAGTCGCGAGCGTCTGATGGTATCTTTTTGGGCTATTCTTTGCATGGCCATTCATATCATGTCTTCAATCTTGATACTAACACTATTGTTGAAGCATGCGATGTAACCTTTGATGAGACATCTCCATCTGTTAGCCCCCCTTTTGATCTTGCAAGTGAGCATGATATGAGTGAAACAATCTTTGAGGAAGAAGATCCATCAAATGTTGAAGATAATAAAAATGTAATGCAACCTCCTACTACAGCATTTCTAGAAGCAGACATTGCATCATCCACTTCAGCAAGTGGGCCTGAAGTATCAACGTCAGCAAGCTAGGAGCAAACTCCAGCAAGAGTTGAGGGGGAGATCCTATTGCAAAGAGAAGCACCACTTCGAATTTAGAGAATTCATCCCCTTGAGCAGATCATCGGTGAGCTAAATGAAAGGGGAATTTGAGATGTCGATGATGGGCGAGCTGACTTTCTTCCTTGGTTTGCAAATCAAGCAAAGCCAACAAGGAACTTTTGTGCATCATTACAAAATACACTAAAGACCTGCTAAAACGCTTTGACATGGCTGATGCAAAACCACTTGCCACCCCAATGGCTACTTTAGTTACGCTAGACCCAGGTGAAGATAGAGAAGAAGTCGACCAGAAGGAGTTCTTGAGCATGATCGACTCCCTCCTCTACTTGACGGCTAAGAGGCCAGACATGCACTTTGCAGTATGTCTATGTGCTCCTTTTCAGGCTTCTCCAAGGGTTTCACATCATCAAGATGTTAAGCGCATACTAAGGTACCTCAAGCATACTCTTGAATTTAGCATTTGTTATTCTGCATCATCTTCATTATGCTTGAGAGATTTTTCTGGGTTCTTCTCTTGTGTGTTGGTCTTCTCTCAAACAGTCTAACATTGCGCAGTATACAACTCAAGCTGAATATGTAGCTGCGGCTAGTTGTTGCACACATATTTTGTGGATGGTTTCTACTTTATGGGATTTGGGTTGGATTTTAAGGTTGTTCCACTGTGTTGTGATGACACTAGCGCAATTAGCTTAGTAAACAACCCAGTACAGCATTCTAGGACCAAACACATTGATGCGCATTATCATTTTTTATGAGATCACAATGAGAAGGGAGATATTGAATTGTGTTTTGTTGATACCCAGAACCAGCTTGCTGATATTTTTACCAAGCCTCTTGATGCTTCACACTTTGCATTTTTGTGAGGTGAGCTTGGTATATGTCATCCTTATTGCATCCTGTGAGGTGGAGTTGTGTACCACTCCATAAGCTTATATAATATGATTAATTGCTTTTACAAGTACATGCTTTATTATGCTTTTGAAGTATTGTCATTAATACTATTGTTTATACTTTGCTTGAATACATCTGATATTTATTATGAGCATGGCTTTTATTTGTGAAAATTTAAAAATGATCACTGCTTAGTCTAGAAACAAGCATGAATAGGTTGAGTGCATTTGCTATTGTTGGGGGAAAATATCTCATCTTCGGGACTATTGCCGAAGCAGCATAAAGACAGTCAACCAGTTCGAAGATTCTCCGAAGATCATCTTCGAAGATGCCCAGAACCCCGTTCGAAGCACGAAGACAGGCATTGGTTCGAAGTATGTCTTCGAACTAAAGCTCTTTAGGATCTTTTCTGCCAGCTAAGATGGAAGACTTATCTTCTTTTCTATTAGATTAGTCTTTTACCATTTTAGCCCTATTAAGGAAACCAAATAGTTTCCTTAATGTCGGTTGTAATAGAGGGGTAAATAGGTCTTTTCCTTAATGTTTGGGCCTATAAATACCCCCCATTTCACCCTGTAATAGGGACCGAATACAAGTGATTTAATACACACTTTCGAACTATTCTAAGCTATTATCCTTTCGGAGGCTTAGAACAGTTTGCTTCACAAACACTTCGTTTGTTAGTTTCTTTTCTACAGAAACCTGTTAGCGTAATCTTTTACGCCAACAGTTGGCGCCGTCCGTGGGGAACCTAGTCCGAAAAACTTCGTTCTCTACCAACTTCTTACATCATGCCTCCTAAGCGGAGCGCACCTCGCAATCCCACTCGGAGGTCCTCTCGGATCTCCAGAGAGATACCCTTCGACACAGTCGAAGTCGGAGGGTCTTCGACTATCCCTCCACCTCAAACTCCGCAAGGGGCTTCTATCCCTCGAGGATACGAAACCTCTCCGCCAACCCCTTCCATACTCCGACCGCCTGGAGTCCCTCCTCCACCCTCCATTCCGATTCGAACTGATCATACCAGTTCTCAAGACCCGGAAGGTCCTTCCGGAGGAGATGAAGATAGCCTTGGAGATATGGCCACTCAAATGGCCAACCTTCAAGCTGAGGTAGCAAGATGGCGACAAGAAGCTGCGGACAGGCTTCGCTCTCAAGCCATCCCAACTATCTCCGAAGTGCCCGAAGACGACGATCTTGGTTATCCCGAAGCCCCAGAGAACGCCTCCTACAACAATGAATCTCCGTTGCATCCTGAGCTGCAGAAGGTTCGCTTTGATCCAAAGTTTAAAACTTCGAAGCTCTTTAAGTATGCCGGAGATGAAGATCCCGGAGAGTTCGCTGCGTTCTTATGCCCTAGCGATTGAGGCTAGTGGCGGAGACAGAGACACTATGGCGAAGTGCTTCCCGTTAGCTCTTCAAGGAGTGGCGTTGAGATGGTTCTGGTCTTTAAAGCCAGGATCAATCAATTTGTGGTCACAGTTGAAGAGGAAGTTTATAAGTAACTTTCAGGCCACCTTCGTGCCCCCCATGTCAACAGGAAGCCTTTTCCAAGTGAAACAGCTCCCCGGAGAAACATTGAGGCAGTACTTCAAGCGCTTCGCTCATACGAAGTCGCAAATTCGGGGGCTGTCCACATCCTCAGTGGTTGATGCGGCTCGGGAAGGCGTCAGTCATCAAGGCCTTCTGGATAAACTGCATCGGAAGAGCATCTCCACAATGTCACAACTGATGTCATATTTCGAGGAGTATGCGAGGTCAGAAGAGGGTTGGCTTCGGAGGACTACTGCTACTTCGACAGTATTGCAAGAAGTTAAAGCAGAGGTGAAGACTTCGGCACAGCCGCAGGAACCAGTCTTCGAAGTGCAACATGATCGAAGAAGAGGGAAAAAGCACCCTCGCTCTGAAGTCTTGAATATTGCACCCCCACAGAAGTTTATACAGAGAGCTCCACAGTCTGCGGGGAACAAGGCCAGCGGCTGGAGGCCACCAGGAAAAACGGCTGGCAAGGGCCAGACCCTTTTTTGCTGTATTCATGGAGAAAATCGAAGCCATGCAACTGACACTTGCAAGGCTATCCTTACCCTAAGGGGAGAATACTTGGAAAGAACTTCGGGTCGAGGTAGTACCGACCGAAGTCCAGCAGCAGCGCGCCCAGACCCGGTCCAGGCTAGTGGCGCGGATAGAAAACTTTGATGCTGCAAGGAACCCTCCGGTGGCCAATGTTATGCCACCTCCGAAGCAAGAGGAAGGGCAAGATAGAGGAAAGAGAGTAGTTCTCCCTATCTCCGGAGGAGGTACCCTCGGAAGCATGTCCAAGAGACAGCGAAGAGAGTACGTTCGGGAAGTAGGTCATATTGGGACCTCGTCATCTGCAGCTGCAATGCCGGAGTGGTCTCATGTTCCAATATCTTTCTCTGCGGAGGATGCAGCTGGTATTAAGTTCCCGCATGCAGATCCATTGGTTATCACTGTTGATATTGCAGGGACTGAAGTCCGAAGGGTGCTAATTGACGGAGGTAGTTCGGCAGATATCATTTTTGTGCAAGCCTTCGATCAGTTATGCATTTCCAGGAAGCATCTCCTCCCAGCGGCTCGTCCTCTGCAAGGCTTCGCAGGACCTCCGCTTGATGCACTTGGCCAGATAGGCCTGGAAGTAACCTTCGGAGAAGGTTTATTAGCCCGAACTGAAGAAGTTATCTTTGATGTGGTAGATGCCCCGTATGCTTATAATGTCATCTTCGGACGGGGCATGTTGAATCAGTTCGGAGCTGTGGCGCATCACAACTACTTGTGCATGAAGATGCCCACACAAGCAGGAGTCCTGACAATCTTCGGAGATCAAGCCATGGCTCGGAGGGCAGAATATGGTCACGGTCCTCCTCTTGATCCGAGGCAAGTAAATAGTGTCCAGGATAATGAAGAAATTTTTTCAGCCTCCTCCGAAGCTTCGAAGAAGTCGTTTCCGAGACCAAGTCCCGAAGGAGAGATTGCAACGAAGATCATTGTTAAAGATGGTAAAGAATACACTTTTCAATTTGGTAAAGATTTACCTCCTGAAGTTGCAACCTCCTTGGAAAAAGTCGTGGAAGAAAATTTGGATGTCTTCGCTTGGTCTGACGAAGATATCACCGGAGTCGATCGGGATATTATTGAGCACAGTTTACTTGTAAACCCGAAGGCCCGGCCTGTTCGACAAGGACTCCGGAAGATGTCCGCAGAGAGAGCTGCTTTAGCTAAGGACGAAGTTGAAAAACTGTTGAAGGCTGGGATTATCAGAGAAGTGGCCCGCACAGAATGGTTAGCCAACCCAGTCTTCGTTCAGGAAGAAGTCTTCCGGGAAGTGGCGCATGTGCATTGATTTCACATCTCTGAATAAAGCGTGCCCACGTGACCCCTACCCCATGCCCCGAATTGATCAACTAGTTGACTCCACTGCAGGTTCGGAGTTACTAAGCTTCCTTGGCGCGTATTCTGGTTATCATCAAATATGGTTGAAGCGCGAAGATGAAATCAAGACGAGCTTTGTAACTCCTTCGGGAGTCTTCTGCTATGTAAGAATGCCCTTCGGCCTAAGAAATGCCGGGGCTACTTTTTCAAGATTAGTTGCTAAGGCTCTAGGTCATCAACTAGGTCGCAATGTGGAGGCCTATATGGATGATATTGTAATAAAGAGTGCTTTAAAGCACCAACATAGCCTAGACTTAGCAGAAACATTCAATAGCCTTCGGGCATGTGGGATCCATCTTATCCCCGAAAAATGTATATTCGGAGCTAAGGCTGGAAAGTTGTTAGGGTACTTAGTTTCAAGCAGGGGAATTGAAGCTAGCCCTACTCAAATAACTGCGCTGCAGAAGATGGCTCCTCTGGAGAATTTAAAGCAAGTGCAAAAGCTGACTGGACGTCTGGCCGCACTTAGCAGGTTTTTATCAAGGTCTGCGGAGAAGAGCTTGCCAATATTTAAAGCTTTGAAAGGGTCCGAAGATTTTGCATGGACACCGGAGTGTCAAAAAAGCTTCGAAGATATTAAAGATTATCTCAGCAATCTTGCTACACTTACGGTGCCTATTGCGGACGAAACCCTACTCCTGTATCTTGCAGCTACAGGTTCAGCTGTCAGCGTAGTCCTTGTCAGAGAAGTGGATTTCAATGGAAAGTTGGTCCAAAATCCTGTCTATTTTGTATCCAAAGCATTGTCAGGAGCGAAGACAAGATACTCCGAACTTGAGAAGTTCGTTTATGCTCTGATAATGGCTTCGAGGAAGCTAAGACATTATTTTTTGGCTCACAATGTAATTGTACCAACTTCGTATCCTCTAGGAGATATGCTCCGAAGCAAAGATTCCACTGGAAGGATTGGAAAGTGGGCAGTAGAGCTAGCACCCTTCGGCATATCTTTCTTGGCAAGGACAGCTATCAAATCTCAAGTCCTAGCAGACTTTGTAGCAGAGTGGACTCCACCTGCGAATTTGACTCCGGAGAAATCAAATGACGGAGTTTGGACTGTTTACTCCGATGGGGCTTTCCAAGCATCCGAAGCAGGCATTGGGGCAGTGTTGATTTCACCGTCAGGGCAAAGAGCAATGTACTCCGCAAGACTCAACTTTAAGTCTACCAATAATATAGCGGAGTACGAAGGGATTTTATTGGGACTCCAGAAAGCACGTGCTCTAGGGGCTACAAGAATAATTATAAAAACAGATTCTCAGATAGTAGCAGGGCACGTAGACAAAAGTTTTCAAGTTCGGCATCCACAGCTTGCAAAATACTTAGAAGAAATCCGCAAAATCGAAGCACACTTCAAGGGTATTTCCATTCGGAGTATACCAAGAGCTGAAAACGTGCAAGCGAATATTTTAGCGAAGGCTGCAGCCGGAGCTGTGGATGTGCCTGAAGAAGCTTTCTATGAGGAGCTCAATATACCTTCGGTGCCACAAATTGCCTCTACGGAGATTCTTTGCATTCCTAGTGCAGATTGGAAAGATTCGATCATAGAACTCTTGCAAGGAGGAACAAATTTGCCCGAAGAGCCCCAATTGTCAAGATTAAAGCTCAGAGCAAGAAATTATCAGTTAATCAACGGTATATTATACAAGGCCGGAGTATGTTCCCCTCTACTCCGATGTATATCTCAAGCCGAAGGCCAAGAAATTCTTCGAGAAATTCACGAAGGCCTTTGTGGAAGCCATTTAGCCCCTAGAGCTCTGGCAGGAAAAACACTTCGCCAGGGGCTTTATTGGCCCACAATAACAGCTGATGCGGAGAGCTTGGTCCGCACTTGTCAAGGATGCCAGTGGATGGGTCGACGGAGTCATCGCCCACCAACAGCTCTTCAAGTCATTGCTCCGGTATGGCCTATGGCCAGATGGGGTATGGATCTAATTGGTCCCTTTCCGTTAGCAAAGGGAAATCTGAAGTTCGCAGTGGTAGCTATTGAATATTTTTCTAAGTGGGTAGAAGCAGAGCCCTTAACAGCTATCACTTCGAACAATGTACAGAAATTCTTTTGGAAGAACATTATTTGCCGGTTCGGAGTGCCTAGATATCTCACAGTTGATAATGGAACACAGTTCGACGCAGAACCCTTCAGGAAGTTTTGCGAAGACCTAGGCATTCAACTATGTTTTGCTGAAGTGAGACATCCTCAGTCGAATGGAGCTGTAGAGCGAGCCAATGGAAATATTTTATCAGGGCTAAATCGAAGAATAGTAGGATTGTCAAAGGGACTGTGGACCGAAGAGCTTCCGAAGATTCTGTGGTCCATTCGGACTACGCAAACAAGGTCCACAGGTTTTACTCCGTTCAGACTACTATTCAGAGATGAAGCTTTGACTCCAACGGAGCTCAAGGGGGGATCATTTCGTAGCACCGAACCGGACATTGAAGAAGAAAGACAAGCTTCGTTAGATTTGTCAGAAGAAACAAGACTTCGGGCTGTAGCTAATTTATCAAAGTATCATCAGCAGACGAAGACTTGGTATGACCCGAAGGTTAAGCTCAGCGAGTTAAGGCCGGGTCATCTTGTTCTACGAAGCATTATAGCACCAGGGAAGTTAGGCAATAAATGGGAAGGTCCATATCTAATTGTCCGCTCAGGGAGCCCTGGTTCATTCAAATTAGCTAATTTAGAAGGTGAAGAGTTAGCACATACTTGGCATGCGGAGCACCTAAAGCGATACTTCGCATAAGGGCTCCTTGTAATTCGCTTGTAATCACCTCTAAATTAATAAAGCATACACCCTGATAGTTGCCTTCCCCTCATAGACTTCCAGCTTCCCGAGCGGACGCGCTGGAACCGCGGGGTCGACCGAGAGGGAAGTGTCATTAAGCTGGGCTGTATTTCCGGACTTCGAACCCATAAAGTCGAAGCCTCCGGTGTGGTGGCTGACATAATCCGGAGCCCAGGCCACGGCTTGTAGGCATCCGTAAAAGAGCCCAAAACCACATTCTACGGAGTCCAAGCCATTGGCTGGTAGACTTCCGTAAAAAGAGCCGAAGGTGGCCAAAATCTACGGAGTCCAAGCTGCAGCTTGCAGACTTCCGTAAAAAAGAGCCGAAGGTGGCCAAATTCTGCGAAGTCCAAGCCATTGGCTGGTAGACTTCTGCAAAAATAGCCGAAGGTGGCTACAATTATACGGAGTCCAAGCCATTGGCTGGTAGACATCCGTAAAAAGAGTCCAAAGAGACCATTGCAAACTCCGAACCATTGGTTCGTCAGAGATCGCAAAGACAAGCCGAAGGTGGCTAAAGCAAAACAACATTTGAGCCATGAGCTTCGAATGTCTGTTAACATAGTCCAAAGTGACAAATTCTTTAAGACACTAAAGTGTCCTGGAAGTTATCTCAATTGATTTCTTTCGTAAAGCAAACAAAGGTACTAAGCTACCATTCTTCTGACTGCAAAAAGTCGAAGACATTTCATAAGATTTCAAAAGATCTTTAAATGACAGAGGGGCTCCGAACCCCCAAAAAATTGTACTCCGAAGTTTTTTCTTTGCGCATAACCATCTTTTAATACATTTCGAAGTTGCTTATACCCAAAGAGGGGCTAATAAATATGGAGACAATTTTAAATCGGCATTCATTATTGAAATAAATGTGTTTACAGATTACACTATGAAAAATTGGTATCTATACCAAGAAGGAATCGGAGACCTCTTCGGTCCCGAGAGCTAGGGCTGGAACGACTAGTTCCAACATCGGAAGTTCTATGAACTTTACGTTTAACTCTCTTCCTCCCCCTCGAAGCTCTAAAATCCTTCTGCTCTTGTTGAAGCTCGGCCCAAGTTCGAAGCCGCTCGGGGCTTCTTTCCCAGCTTCTAAGATCTTCAGATCTTTTATTTTGGGCTTCACCTTCGTCTTCAGACCAATTAGTGTCTTCAGAAGACGAGGTGTTTGCGTCAACCTCTTTATCTTCCTCTTTAATATAAGACAATACGTCTTTGATTACTTCGGGCGCAATTACGCCGGAGTCATCTCGAGGAATAAGAAATCGAGGACGCTTATAACTCTTTAGAAGTTCGAAGGTGTTCCACAATGAACGAAGTTCGTTGTTAAGCTCTAACACTTCGATATCTTCCATAAGAGGCAAAGCCTAAAAATATGACAAACAAGACTTTCATTTATAAATGTTTACAAGCATGAGCTTTACATAATCAACAAAAAAAAATCCTAAATAAATCCTAAACCTGCGGGTTCGGAGGAGGCTGACTGCTCGAAGCCTGGTTCCGAACTTGCTTCTGGCGTTGGCCTTCATCAATCCAAGCCTTGATCGCAGAACGACCTTCGGCTCTCCATGAAGTTTGAAAGGCTCGCCAGGCGGCAGTCACGCCTTCGGAAGGATTCAAAAGTCTCGCGTCGTCGAAGGTAATGGAGCCCTCTACGCTCGGAGTGATTGTTCGGCCCAAATCCTCGTAGTAACGAAGCAATCCGAGGGCAGACACTTGTCCAGAGAGTTCTCCATAACGTATGCCTGCAGTCTTCATTTGCTTCGCTGCTCCTTGGATCCTCTTTAACCGGCGCAGCAGAGTCACATTGTCATCCGAAGGTAGTGATCCAGTAGTACCGAAGTACTCCAAGACACCTAGCATCTGCTCGATGACCTCCGAAGCCACCTTCTCAGACTTAAGCTTTTCTTCAATAAGTGCATCCTTGGCCGAAGTCGTTTCTGCTAGAACTCCGGAAATTCTAGCATTCTCCGTAGTCAAAGTATTCTTTTGAGTCAGGAGTTGGCCAGCCTCTTCTTGGAGTCTCACAAGTTCGGACCCCTTAGCAGCATCCTCCTTCCGCAGTCTTTCAACCTCCGCTCGAAGCACAATTCTTTCTGCTTCGAGCTCTTTCTTCGCAGCCTCTAAGCTTTGCCTAGCCCTTCGCTCTGCTATTATTATATTATCCATCTGAGCTACTCGACCTTCGGAGAAGTTAAAATTTCTTTGAAGAGCTTCGTTCTCTTCTCGAAGTTGAGCAATTTCATTTTCGCCTGATAAAGCTGCAGCGCGGGCCAAGACTGCTTGCTAAGAAAAAAGAAAAACTGGAATAAGAAATTATTCATATATAATTTGCTATTTGGTTCGAAGATGCTTTGTACCTGATAATCTGCTCTTTCTATAGCAATGTTAAGCTCCGAACTTTTCGCCCTGCTCAAGAGGCCTACCAGTTCTGTTTCCCCGACTTTGCGACTGGCTTGACCCAAAGGTTTAACCAGAGTCCGAAGTCCGGTTCTCTCCTCCAAAAAAGGAGTTAAGAGAGGAAGCATTACCGAAGCCTTCTGATCAGCTCTGCTTAGCGAAGGTCCGGAGAGTTCTTCTGAGGCCCTTGGAACTTCTGAAGATGGCCCCCCCTCAGTTGATTCACTTTCATCTGTTGACTCAGATGAAGTCGATCCTTGAGTAGGGAGAGGCTCTATGTGTCTTTTACCTCTTCCAAGCCCCTGTTGAGTAACCTCCGGGTGTGGCTCCGAAGTTGTCGAAGGCCTTTGAATTGTATCTTCGTGAGGTACTTCGACAGCAGGAGGCTCTGCAAAAACAAAAATATTATACATTGTATAATTTTGCAGAAATTGATAAGAATTATGCGAAATTACCTTCGACATTCTCCGGAAGATCGAGCACTGGACTGATCGGAGGATCAAAAGTTAAGTCCTCATCTGAATCCGCAGTTAAATTTTCCACTGTCGGAGCATCTTCGTGAGCAGTCCTTTCCTCCACAACCGAAGTTGCAGGAACTTCGACTTCATCTTCACCCATAGGGGCTTCGATTTGCTCCTCTTGGGTATCCGGAGCTCTTACTTCTTCGATGTTGGCTTGGGGCTCCGGTATACCTGCAGTATCTTCAGTATGAATATTTCGTTGAGCTGCATCTTCGTCAATAAATTTCACTAATAATATACCTTCATCTTCTTTAGAACCAGAGATTGAGGTTCTTGAGCTTGAAGGCGCAGGATCCGAAGGTGCGAGATTTTTCGGCTTCCGAGCCACCTTCTTCACCGGAGTCCTTGCGGAGCTAGAAGCTCCGGCTTCAGCCACTCTTTTCTTGGGTCCTTTCTCCAGAGGCACCCAGTCCATCAGAGGGGGCGGAGTTAACTCCAACATTCCCCATACTCTGTTAAACCGCTCCCAACTCCCGACCAATTTAATTCGCCATTCTTTTTCCGTCGGAGTTGGGGCACCCAGAATCTTCTCCGAAGCCCTTACGATTTGCTCTGAAGTAATAGGGGCTGAAGAAGCTAAAAATAATTCAAGTTAGTCATTCTTCGAAGTAAATATGTACAATGCATGTTGGTTTCGAAGTTACCTGCAGGGCTCGAAGTAAAATTGATCTTGCGAAGACCACCTTCAGAGTCATCCTCGAAGGCGATAGGCCAGTTGGCCATCAGCGGAGGAATTTGGAGTCCGAGGAATTCTTCGGCTAAGTCTCGCATGCTTAACCTTCGGCTAATTTTCTGAAGCAGATTAAGGCGAGCTTCGAGCTGACCTTCGTCCGGTTGCACTAAGGCTTCCTTCCGGAATTGAATTTCTTTGAGGGGCCCAGCTAGAGGACTACTCGCTCCAACTTCGGCATAGAACCACCTCAGACCCAATCAGTATACCATCTTGCATTGATGGCCTTAGCAGGGAATTGCAGGGCATATTCATCTCGAAGTCTAAAATTAATGCTTCCGAAGGCAACCACCACTTTCTCACCTCCGGAGCCTACGAAGGTCTTCGGCTGGCAAGTTGCTCTATGAAGTGCAGCGAAGATTTCTGCCCTCCCCTCGCAACCTTCGGCTCTCAACGCCCATTCGAAGATAGCTAACCTAGCTACTGCATTCGGAGATAGCTGCGGGAGGGTTACGTGGAACAAATCAAGTACCTCTGCCAGGAAGTCCACTGCAGGGAGGCCCAAGCCTGCTTCGAAAAAGGCTTCGAATACTACAACCTCTCCGGGTCTTGGTGATGGAATTGATT
>JAAALK010001234.1:0-24347 GCA_019279435.1 Zizania palustris | reverse complement strand
CCCTTCAAAGAATGCTCTGTCTCGGACGATTTGTATATGGGTGCTAAGGGCAATGAAGTGTGCATCCTGAGAAGCGGTCACGACGGTGAGGATCACAGACTTCCCCATGCACCTTGGGTAGCCTTCAATGAAGTCTATGGATAGTCGGGCCATACATGCGATGGTACCTCTAGGGGCTATAGCAGGCCAGTTGGCTGCAATGGCTCTATCTTGTTGCGCTGGCAAGTGTGACGGGCACGCACCAAGTCACGCACCATGGTGCGATTGCCCATGATGAAGAACTTGCCTCGGAGTCACTGCAAGGTCTTCTGTATACCCTCGTGACCGGTGGAGTGCGCTAGGGAGAGGATGCGGTGGCGCAAGTCCTGTTGCGCTGGTATGAAGATGCATGAACCGTGGAGCAGGAGTCCCTCGGCCCATCGCCATGGCTCCCCCAACTCGCCCTCTTGGATTTTTCGGAGGAGTTTGTGGGCTCCCTCATCTGTCACGGTGGCCTCTCAAATCTCATCTAGCAACTAGAAGGAGGGTCCTGAAATGGCAAGCAATTCGACCGTGTTGGAGTCGCGGCAGGAGAGGGTGTCAGCCACCGTATTCAGGTGACCCAGACAATACTCCACTGTGAAATCGAAGCTGAATAGCTTGCTGATCCACTGATGTTGTGATACTGTGGACAGGCACTGATAGAAGAGGAACTTGAGGCTGTAGTGGTCCGTGCGGACGCTGAAACGCGGACCCCCTAGATACGGCCTCTAGTGCCGAACTTCTTGTACTAGGCCGATTAGCTCGTGCTCGTAAGCCACCAGCTTGACGTGGCGTGCGGTGAATGGTCGGCTAAAGAGGCGATTGGCCCTACATCCTGGCGGAGGACGGCGCCAAACACGGTGCCCGATACGTCACAATCTACAATAAAGGGCTTGTTGAAGATCGGCATTTGGAGGACTGGTCCGATGGAGAGGGCACACTGTAGTGCCTAGAATGCTGAGGCTGCCTCGTTGGATCATGTGAATGAGTCCTTCCATAAGAGCCTTGTGAGAGGTGCCGCGCGAGTGTGCTGAAGTTGTGGATGAACTTCCGGTAGTAGCCAGCTAGGCCTAGGAAGCCACGCAAGCCTCGAGCCGAGCATGGAATTGGCCATGTCGTGACGACATCCACCTTATCGCTATCCATCATGATGCCATTGGTGGTGATGACGTGGCCGGGGTACGTGACCGAGAGTACCCCAAAGGAGCACTTCGATCGCTTGAGGTGGAGGTTTTTTCCCATAGAGCTTTGAGGACAAGGCAGACGTGTTGCAAGTGTGGGGTTTGCAGTGTGGTTTTATATTTTTGATGAGTGGTTGACAATTTGCCTGATTCAAGGTTTGGGCGTGTGTTTGCCTGTGTTTCACTGATGGGATCAATGTGTGTTCTGCATGGAGATTTGTTTTGCTTGTCTCTTGTGTGCAGGGTTGAGATGTGAGTCAACTGTCAATGGCGGTTGATCGGGGTCAAGTGGGGAGCTTGATGCCAGACGATTAAGAGTGCCGAGTGAAGTTGAGGAAGATCTCAGGCGTACACGTGAGATAGAGCAAGACATGAACAAACGGATGATCATGACAGTGTGTTACCAAGTTAGTGAAAAGGAGGCCAGTGCAAGTTACAAGGTGGCTCGAGGGATGGAGAGCGGGAGAGACTTACTGGCGGTTGAGTTCGCATATTGATGACACGTGTCAGTGGACTTTGTCGGTTTCGACTCAAAACCGTTAGATCAAGATCAAGCGTCCTGAAGCGGAGCCGTAGTCGCTACGAACTTCGAATCGAGACAAACTACCTTTATATAAATTTTACATTTTAACCTTGTGGACCTTTGCGTCTGTAAAAATCCTAGGAGTATTTGTGTATTTTCCTATTTTTGAATTACCTATAAAAATCCCTTAGACCCTATGGTTTCTACCAACTCACTCCCATGAAAAATTAGAGTTCACTTTTAGCAAATTCCAGAAATTTCTTGTTTCCCGTGCTTGGTTGCGCCTTTGCTGGCTAGCTAGTTTCTTCGCCGCCGTTCTGTTTTCTCCATCCATCTGCCGGTTTTTTCCTGGAACACCGCCGAGCCTTGCGCAGCAAACCTCCGGTTTTTATCCTATCCAAGTCTTCTCGCGCCGCCCGCTGTTGGGGAACAAAGCACAGGACTGTGCTTGTTGCAGTCGATGGAAGGAGACAGGCCACACGACCAGCGCATGCTGCACAGTACCCATGAAAAAAAGAAAGAAAACACTATTCAGACAGTACACACAGTAAACACTTGACTCAAATTTTTGTGCATTTGCTGTTATTTTGTTTGATTGTTCTGAATCTGGTTTAATAACTTCAAGTAGTTTATTCCCTGATTGCAACATGCATGTTTGTTAGATATATCTATGTGAACATAGTGAATGTCAAGTATTTGTTAAATCATCTACGAGCACATTTATTTTCAGCATTCAATTAAATTATTGTGCACTATGGATGTTTAGTTTGTGCGTTATGAAACGCCTGTGATTGATGAACATTTTCCTAGCACTTGATGTTTTGCATGTCAAATCTGTGAGGATATTTTAATCTGCTTTTTGTGATTTATACGGGTGTCTTTTCAATTAAGACATCAGTTAGTTTTAGAAGGCTATATTATTTTCAGTGCTTGTGATCTTTGAGATTGTCACATCAGTTAATATTTGACAAGAGAGTGATAACAATTTCTTTCTCTAGGTTTTGCAGCGTTTATACATTTGCTTCCGCTTATTTATTTAGAGGTGCATTGGGTGTTTTAGATAAGACCATAAATTCAAAATAATTTGTTGAGACGCCTATTCAACCCCTCTAGTCGCCCGATTCGGTCCTACAATAGAAAACTGTGAAGCACATCATCATCAGGGCCTGAAATGTGGCTGGCGCATTGGAGAGGATGAACGGCATGACGAGAAACTCGAAGTGGCTGTGATGAATGTGAAATACCATTTTCTCTATGTCCATTGGGTGCATGCGCACCTGGTGGTACCCTGAGCGGAGGTTGAGCTTGGTGAAGAATCGAGTGCCATGGAGCTCGTGAGGAACTCATCAACCACCGGGATCGGGAACTGGTCTTTAGAGGTTTGTCATTGAGGGCGCAATAGTCGATGTAGAATTGTCAGGAGTCATCGGGCATTCGCACCAAGAGCACTGGTGCGGAAAAGGGTGATGTGCTCGGTCAGATAATCCCTTGGGAGAGCATGGCGGCGCATTGTCGCTCGAGCATCCTTCTGAAGCTGCGGGTAGCGGTATGGGCGGACTTCTACTGGTGCGATCCCTAGTGGAGATGAATGCGGTGGTTGTAGGGCCGGCCGGTGGCAGACTGTGGGGCTCCGCGAACACTGAAGCATATTGGCGTAGCAAGCGATCGAGGAGGGGATGGTCAGGTGTTGCAGCCGCCATGTGTATTGCCGACTCTGGTTGTCGATGTAGGGTGACCCAAGCCCTTCCATTGGATCCGTCTAGATCCTCCAGAACGCCATGGACAGATTCTCGAAGTCCCAAAGGATGGGTCTGAGGGTCCAGAGGAACTCAATGCCTAGGACGACATCGAAGCCCCCAAGGTCGATGCCGAGGCAACTGACGATTAAATCTTCATTGTTGATGCTGAGGGCGATGCCGCATGTCACTCCTTTGCACGAGACACGATCCCCGTTTGCCACGGCCCACGCTTAGTGGGATGTGCTGACATGGGCAACTTTAACTGATGAAGAACTCCTGCATTGATAAAGTTGTGATTAGAGCCTAAGTCGAGGAGGGCTAGGAGGCGATGCCCAGAGATGCCGACGTGGAGATGCATCATATCCTTCGTCTGGATGCCTGCAATGCCATGCAATGACACCATGGGCTACTCGTTGTTGTCTTCTGCTGTTATGTCGATAGCCTCCTCCCAGCGTCCTCATCGTCGAAGTCGGAGACCTCCAAGTAGAACAACCATTGGCACTTGTGGACGCGAATGTAGGGCTCATCGTAGTTGTAGCAAAGCCCTTGGCGACAACGTTTCTGCCAGCTCTTGTGTAGACAGCCGGCAGAAGACTCGAGTCGGGGCCGGTAGCACCGGGCCTTGTGGAACTAGTGGTGCTACAGCCGCTAGTCCATTCGCCGGATGGACAGGAGCGACCGACCTGGGAGGTGTCGGTGTTGGCCACTATGGACTGAGAAATCAAGTGAGGCTTACACTGTGGTTTTATCTTGATGATGAGTGATTGACAAGATTGTCTGGCCAATCTGTCTGGTTGTGTGATTAGTGGTATGGGTTGCATGGAGTTGCGTTTTTTTACTTGTCTCATGTGTGCATGGTTGATATGCTTGTCAACTATCGATAGCGGGTGATCAGGGTCAGGCAGGGAGCCTGATGCAGATGGTCAAGGATGTCGGGGGAAGTTGAAAGTGATCTCAGGCGTACGCATGGAGACGAGGCAAGACATGGACGAACTGATGATCAAGACAACGTGTTGACCAAGTTAGCGAAAGGAAGACTAGTGCAAGTGACAAGGTGGCTCGAGGGATTGAGAGCGGAGAGACTTGTTGGTAGTCAAGTTAGCAACGGATGACACATGTCGAAGATCTGGAAGGTTTTGTCGGTTTCAGCTAAAAACCGTCGTATCATAGATTGTTTTAAATTTCAAGAAATAGGAGTTTATTTTTCTGTTTAGTCGTCTAGATTAAGTGTAATCTTTTAGTATTTTTTCGAAATTTTTAATTCTGAAAAATATTAAAATAGGTTTAATGATGTAATTAGGAGTATACTTTGTGTATTTTTCAGAATTAATAATTCTAAAAATACATAAGGGCAATTAAGTAAATACTTGGTCTTTAAACCCTAATGGCATTTTGGGAAATACCTTGATAGGTTTGTCTATATAAAGAACCCCATGCCTAGGGGATGAGGCTGAACTTTTGGCTGTAATCTTGGTGGCTGAACATTTTAGAGAGAGGAACACTATTCCAGAATTTATCTATCCTCCTTCAAAGTGTTTTGCTAATTGCTTTTCTGTAGCTCATCATGTTCAGCAGTTTTCAGTCCTGTAGCGCATCATCAGTGCAGTGCTGATATTCTCTTTCACTGTTGCGAATCTGGCTGCTGCTTGGCCTGCACTTTGGCTGCCGAAGCTAGCTTCTGAATCAGAGGTGCGCAGTTCATTTTTGAAGAAGATTCTTTCCGTTTTTCTTCCAGATTGGATTGTGTCTGCCTTTTCTTTCGGTTTTGTGTGCCAGCCGCACCGGATGTGAACAGGAGGCTGTCCTAGTTTCACTGCATCGCCGAGCAGGACACAGCGCCGCCAGCCATCGTCGCTAGCTTTCTCTTGTGTGACAGAAGCCATGCTCTAGGTGCGCTGCTGCCATACAATTCTCTGAAATATTTCTGTGAACATTGCTAGTTAGATCTTAACCCAATAGCATTTCTTCTCTGATTTCCTTTTCAAACCGTGTGCAATTCAGATTTGACTATCAATCGTTTCTACTCTCTGTTCTGAAATTACTATCCGGTACTCTGTGTTCATCTTCAGTTGTAGTACTATACCGATTCAAGAATTACTACTGGTTGCCATAGCCAAAGTTTCAGCCGAACCTGTATGGTTTTGCTTAATTCGTTCTGTTAGGGTGATTACTGTTCTTCATGCATGGCTGTGTATTTACTGCTTTGTTCTTATTGCTGAAACTGTGAATCTCTAAACCTGCACAAGGATAGTCATGCACTTGTCCATCTCTTTGCTCTACTCATACATCATCCGATGAATGATATTTGAACTTGAATATGGTTTTCGGATCTTACTTAGTATCATGGGTTACTTTGGAAGTTTCTAGTCTCTCCACTGCCGAGTGATTTTACCTTACCCGCAACAGTGTTGTCTCATTTGCTTATCATTGCTCAAAACTTGTTGCCGCATCTGTGTGTTATCATCAAAGCTCAATCAATCAAGGTTCATTTGCTCAAAAGGTTTCTTGTCTAGCAGGTAGTGTTGAGGACAGAATCAGGGATTAATTAATATCTGCTTTGTGCATGATCTGTTCCCTGTTCTGTTTACACAAATCTGATTTGAGTATTCAACATTCTAGGAAACAGTGCTATGAAACCCACCATTATTCGCCTTAGTTCTTTTGCTGTCCAAGAGGTTCATCTCTGCTGTTTGCCCTTTCCTCGGTGTTCTTTTCTGCTGAGGGGAGACTATATTGACTAGCATCAAAGATTCAAAGCAACTGTTTGGAAGAAAAAAGACTGTTGCCTGTGTTGGGAAGTAGTACAGTCCTTTCGCTTCTCACTACAGCTCAGTGTGCCTCAAGCAGCTCAGATAATTTAAATCAGAGTTACATGACTGCTCAGCCTTTGGAGGTAATTTTCATGTATGTGTATTCTCCTGTAATTTTGGAAATTTTCTAGTTCGATATAACATTTACTGAATCCGAATATCTGATAGTAGAAGTTGTATCACTGACTGCAGCACTTCAATCATTCTTGCAGCTAACACCTAAGCTCTCCTTTCAACTCAAGCTCCATGCTTTCTTGCTCTGGTCTTCAGTTGGCTTCTTAATGCCAATAGGAGTACTGCTAATCAGAATCTCGAATAATGTGAAAACACCAAGAGCATCAAAGTTCTTTTCTACTGCCATGTTGCTTCACAGGTATGTAACATTATCTCATCTTCAGTTGCTCGATCGTTAGAAATCATCAGGTGCAAACTATGCGTGGAACACTTGGCCGTGCAGATTGTTGCTGTCATTCTTGCTACTGCCGGGGCAGTCCTGTCGATAAGCAACTTCGAGAACGCCTTCAACAACACTCACCAGAGAATAGGACTGGCACTGTATGGCTTCATTTGGCTTCAGCCACTCATCGGCTTCATGAAACCAGACAGGTACAAGAGCATCATTGATTTCATTGACACAATGGCTTGTTCTCATGTTCTGAACTTGTGAAGCTTATGTTTGAACATGTTGTGGAAGAGCATTTTAGTGAATTCATTCAGATTTCAGACAATGAGTTGTTCTGAACTTCTGAAGCTTATGCCTGAACACGTCATATATTTCTTCAGAGATGTGAAGGCTAGGAGCGTGTGGTACCTGACCCACTGGCTTCTCGGCATCGCGATCTGCGTGGTGGGCGTCGCCAATGTCTACATAGGCATCCACACTTATCATGAGAGGACAGGGAGAAGCGTGAGGCTGTGGACGGTGCTGCTCACCGTGGAAGTGTCGGTGATGGCGTTCGTCTACCTCTTCCAGGACAGATGGAACCACGTCGTGCAGCAGCAGCAAGAAGAAAAAGCCGCCACACTTAGCGACGAGCAATCGGAGGAGCACGCGTACCCGGCCAATGATCACAAGGAGGTCGCCGTGGTGCCGTAGTGAAATAGAAATTACAGAATGTCTGTCTTGAAGAGTTTACATCTGTACAGTAGCTGAGCTCGAAAGAGAAGAGGCTGAGCGCCTCTGATACATTTGCCCTTTGCTTGATGAGCCATGTCTATCAAACGGGAAGCTTGATTAGGTCGATAGATACACGCAAATGGAGATTTTTTTTAAAAATATATTTTTAAAAAAATTCAAATCTGTATGCTAATTTCAAAAAATTGCAAAACTAATAGGCAGTCGGCATTTGAAGTGTCGACTGCCTGTTAGTTTTGCAAATTTTTGAAATCAACATACATATTGATTTTTTTTAAAAAATATTATTTAAAAAAAATTCTACAAATGGATTGCACATTTCTTGTGTGAGATGAAAATCCTCGCAAGCAGCCAACCACTGCCGACCGACACCGCGGAACCACACGAGAGAGACCAGATTCTTGGATTCGGTGTGTATGATTCGGAGGCCTGAACGAAACATGTAACGGGGCCTAGAAAAAATATAATCAAATACGCAAAGCATGATGTTACTTATTCTATTCTTATTTATAAATTAAATGTTTTATTCCATTAATATAATTATTTCCCTTATATATCAATTACAAATATTTTTTAAATAATTATATTGTTCTAATATTTTTACCACTAATTTATTGTTTTAATTTAAAAATAAAGTATACATGAGATGTAACGAGCAAATTAAAATATAATGATGATAATTATTTAAGAATAAAAAATATTGAACTAAATATTAAAAGATTAAAAAAATAAACAAATAACTCTGTGAGAGTGTTGACGATAAAATTTGTTAAGGCCCAAGCCTAGTAAGGATCTAGCATGATCTACAGAAGTTAAAGAGGCTCGGTCAAAGAATTCATCCGTTATACATATCGTGTATAAAGGAGCCGATAGAGATAAAGATAGAGATAAACCAGAAACGGTTACAATCGTAATGCACGACAAGTCTTCGGACTATAAATATGTACATATTAGGTAGATTAGAGGACAGACAACTACAACCACAAAACTATTCTCAGTGCATCACCACCCTTGTTCATTAAAGGTTAATATCGATGGGACTAGGTACCTAGAGCTAGGCTATATCGCTTCGACCTCTAGTGAAGAGGTAAGTCCCGCCAACCCTGACAATTGTATCAGCTAGATCGGTGTTGCTCAAGGCTGCATCGCTTTGATCCCTTGTGGTTCACTAGTTCAGTCAGTATAATCTTGGGTTTATCTTGATGTATCAGCTACGTCGTCTAAGGCTACATCGTTATGATCTCTTAAATTAATTTAGATTAGATAGTATTTTGAGGCTTCATCGGTTAGATGACATCTTGATCTATTGTATCTGATTTATTGATGTGCATCATTCATCTGAATAAAGTGTGCCAGAGGTGTTGAAATACTATGAGTTATTCGTGATTTCTCAACTGTCTTGGTTAAGTCCGATCTTGCTGTTATGATGATTTGATAGTATAGACGGACTCTCTAGTATACTAGATTTAGATTCTATCGGAGCACAAGCTGATAAGTTATCTTTAATTCCATATGCATCTTACCTTCATCGGGGATCATCAATCTACTCGAATATACAGTGCATCATTTGCCTGATCATCGGCCCGATCGGTGTAGGTGCTGCATGTCGGCCGATTGCCTGATCGGCCTGATGGCCAGGCTCTTATCTTGTGACACCTGATGGTTTGCATCACATGCTAAGGATTCTCTTGATCAATGCATGTAACTCGATGCGTATGGTGGCCATTGGCTTGATAGCCGATGGGCATTGCTACTAATGTCTTTCTGTACCTTATCAGTTACAATGTCAAACTAATTGGCACGCTCAGAACCATAAGATTTAGGACTTGCATTGGAGTTAAGCAGATCTCCTAGGCCACGCGGTGATTGAGAACGACACCAACACATTTTTGGCCCAACACGCTTTTTGGACGCCTGGTGGGACCATCTTTAGATGATTCAACTATGGCGGACAAACTCAACAACAGTAACATCATCTCGATCAACTTAGAGGCTTTAATTGATGAACAAAGAGCAGAGGTACAAAGCCACGTTAATGATTACCAGAAGTTGTGCTTTGAAACCTTCGACATGACTCGATCTGGCCCTGTCTAGAGAAATCAATTGCCGAAGCCGACCCTAATCGAGGGAGCGACCAATAAACTGAAAGCCCCTGGGCCAGTTTTCAAGAAGCCATAAGAGCGCGCTTCACCATGCCCTCGTCAATCAAGAAAACTATTGACGTCATGGTAGCTCACTAACCTGCGCAAGGACCGGTGTATTTTCCTGTCAACTATCCACATTTACTACAAAATCCACAGCACACTCATTCGGTGCCACTACCACTAGGGCCAATGAGGTAATAACACGAACGTCTCCTTCGGTCATGAAAAACACATTGACCTAGCCACCGAATCCTGCACTTCAGGGGATAGGGAGGCACCCCTTCATAGTCCGTATGGCGTCGGAGGGCATGCTGGCGCCTTAGCCCATGACAGATCCGTAGCGGCCAACGAGGCAAGAAGTTCTTCGAACTATGTATGGCATTGAAAGGAACGTGCTGCTCGATCTCGTGCATCCAAGGGGAGCACCCTATGGTTTGACCGAAAGTAGCGACCAGAGGGGGGGTGAATGGGCGCCTTAAAATTCTTTCGAATCAGGCCTGCTCCCAACCCAACGCACCTCAACAGACTATGCAGCAGAAAATAAACAGAAGGCCTAAGTCTAAAGGTTCTAACCTAGAAGCAACTGATGATAAACAGTGTAAAACTAAGGTAGTGCAACTAGGCATGACAAGGTATAACAAGCCTAAACTCTAATGAAATGATCTAAGAAGTTAAGATGAAAGAGAAGTTACTGTCCAAAATTGTCTCCTGTTCGGAACTTGGCGAAGCCCCCTTCGTACGTCGAGGTCTGCTTCGGAGGTTGTGACGGAGCCTGTCCGAGATGCCGAAGGTGTCACGGTCTAGCCTAGTTTTCGAAGTGGCAAGTTGCGAAGTGTACTTCGTAACGAAGTATGACATTGCCGGAGCCTGGTTCGAGTATGTACTTCGAAGTCAAGGCTTCGAACACAGCTTCGAACCAAGAGTTTTCGGAGCAAAGTGACAGAGTCGGAGCCTGCTTCGAAGTGTGCCTTCGAAGACAAAACTTCGAACACAACTTTGAACCGAAAGCTTCGAAGCAAAACCTTCGAACAGAAAGCTTCGAACTCACACTCAAAGACAACCTTCGAACAAAGAAGCGAAGTCTGTCACACGACAGAAAATCACTCCAATCCGAAGCCTACACTCTATCTTCGAACAGGGAAAGCTTCGGAAGGAAAACCGAAGGTTGACACGCCACAAGGAATCAAATCGAAGTCTATCAGAAATGACAAGCTTCGAACCCAACTTCGAAGCCTACCGAAGTGTGGACTTCGAATAGCTAGATTTGGAGTATGTTGTTCGAAGTATGCGATGCTGTCCGTTCAGAAAAATACTTCGAAGCTTATCAACACAGATCGCACACCGAAATGTTAAGTCGAAGCCTGTCTCACGAGCTGAGGGCTTCGAACAGAGAAACTTCGCCAGAGACACAGCCAAAAAGGTAATAGACCCTGTCAGCTTCGATCAAAAGCTGTGCATTAGAAGTGAAAGCTGCACAGAACACTGTAGCTGCAGGGAAGTAGTACTACTTCCAACAAGAAAACTAGTACTACTAGAATGAAGAAACACCTAGCCGAAGCCTCCAAAGCCTCTAAATCACGGGAAAACTTGCTATGCTAATGAAATGCAGCCATTTAAAA
Source organism: Zizania palustris (assembly GCA_019279435.1). Lineage (NCBI taxonomy): Eukaryota > Viridiplantae > Streptophyta > Magnoliopsida > Poales > Poaceae > Zizania > Zizania palustris. Next base: position 13,175 of record JAAALK010001234.1, on the reverse strand, counting down.
CCTTGCAGATGCAGCACACAATGAAATAGGCATTTACTGCAACATTAAAGCAAAGCATTAAACACAGGGGCACAACTTCCTGGCGGCGCAAACAGGGAACCAGAGAAGAGAGAGACAAGCCAAAACAAAAAGTGACCCAATAGAGAGGATTTGATTTCAGCCAAAAGGGTAGTCCAAACCCTAGGGATTGGGGTCCTATTTATAGGCCCCACAGGAATATCTACTAGCCCCTTCAGGGTTTTTACAGACTCAAAAATAAAGGAAAAGACTCTACTGCCCTTAGGAATTTTTACAGACATGACTGACTGACTGGGCCTAGAGTCACAGATGACTTATCCGGAAGCTCAGCTTTCGTAACAACTACGACTTCTCTTCTGACAGTCGGATACAAGATCGACGGTTGTCAGTTTTGCGCCGAAACTGACAAAGCCTCACCGGCTTTGCACCAGGTACCCGATTGGGCCGGCCCGACTCCGCAGCTCTCTCAGCCCGGCAATCGCTCACCGCCCGTGTACCTGAGTCAATCCTGGTCAATAGCCCATGGGTCTTCTACTGCTTCTGGCCCATGTACCCGGATTGGGCTAGCCCGACTTCGCAGCCTCCTCTGCCCGACAGTCGCTCGCTGCCCGTGTACCTGAGTCACACGCGCCCATGAAACAGCAGATCTCCTCTCTTTTCAGTCCTCTTTGACTATCGTTGACAATGACTCATCACTTCTGGAGCCATGAGGCCCACGCTATTCAGCTGGCTCCTCATTCCCCCTTGATGATGGGCATTGTCAACACTCCTCTTTCTCGGCTCTTCGCACCTGCGACCAAATGTGGAAACACGAAAACAAAACACAATAAAACAAGAAGAGAAAAAAGGTAAAAATTTAAACCCGAATGACCAAAGCCAATCAAACCAAGAAACGGTCATGGTTAACCAAAACGTAAAAGCTCAAAATGAGTGCGAGTTTCAGAACAACAAGGATATCAACAGAGTAAGAACTCGCCCTTAAACTCTGATCCAAATTTTCTCCCCCTTGTTGACAAGTGAACTCATCAAGCACTCAAAAGAGACACAGACTCCTCCTGAAATCAACTCCCCCTCAAAATATGCAGTGAAGTCAACTGGAGTGCAGAAGGAGTGTAGAAAACATGCTTCTCATATATGATTGAGTCAATTACAAACATCTAACAGATACAGCAAAAGAGATATGTCTAAGACACATGGCATGATCAGTGCAATAGATGATATCTAAGAAAGTCAGTAGCACGCATTTTCAGTTTTTGGCAAACAAGCATCACCACATTTTCTAGTTAACAAGCAAGGTAAGCATGAGATGCAGAAGCTAACTGATATCTACCAAGATAAGCAATCCAAAACAACCGTGCTTCAGCCGAATTGTTATCTTTTAAAGTTCAGGCTTTTTCAATTTTCCTTTTTCATTTCTGCCAAGGGTTATTTGCATGTCAAACCTTATGCTACCGACCAAGTCAAGCCTAGGCCAGAACTGGACCATCAGAAGCTTAAGACATTGGTCTTGGCATACACTACACTGTCCTAGTTCATACCAAAGTGCTATGGTAAGCAGTCCAGAACAATGCAATGCGACAAAGCAAACCCACTTGATCTTTTCAACTCAAGCATAAAAGGCATGGAATTTCATTCATTTTTGATTTTTCATCAGTATAGCTCATTTTCCATGTAAAGCATAAAGATGTCCAAGTTGCATATCTGCATCTATGTGATGAACTAGCTACAAGGCATGTAACAGATAGCAAAACATTCAGCCTCGCAATGCTAGCTACCAGAAGCAATGGTGATCATTTTCAATTTTAAAGCAAAAGCCATGCATATGACAGATATCAGACATATCAAGTGAATTGAACCAAAGCATGATCATTGACAAGTAATCAAAAGCATGTACCAGCTAGATAAGTAAAGCAGTTCAATCATATAACAGAAGCATCTCTAAAGTGATATGTGAATATGCAAGGATGAACACACAAAAAGACTCAAGAAAAGAGTAAAGAAGAAGAGAAAACTGACGCAAAATATCCTAAAAAGGATACACAACACCCAAATCCCCTCGTAAAGCTCAAAAGTAGACTGATCTAGGGGTTTGGTGAAAATGTGCCACTGATGATGGGTATCCACATGAACAAGGTCAATGACACCTTTCTCATATTGATCCCGCAAGAAGTGAAACGCACATCAATATGTTTGGTTTTTGAATGGAGACGGGTTTTCCCTACACTAATAGCACTAGTGCTGTCGCAAAACAATGGAACCCTGGTAGGAAAGAACAACCCAAAATCTCGTAGAGTGGAAATCATCCAAATCAACTATGAGCAGCAGCTAGCAGCAGCTACGTACTCAGCCTCTGTGGTCGAAAGAGCAACTCCAGATTGCTTTCGGAAGACCAAGAACAAGAGAGAACAAGAAACTGGCAAGTACCGGAAGTCGACTTGCGATCCAACCGGCACCCACCAAGTCAGCGTCCGAAAAGCCAGATAAATCAAGAGATGATGATGATAGTAAAGACCAAGATCAGGCGCATAGGTAGATACCTGAAGATACGCTTGACAGCTTGCCGATGAGACGCGCGTGGTGAAGACTGAACGCGCGCACAGTCCCACGGCGAACTGTAGTCGGCCTCGTCGGTCAGTAAGAAGTGAACCGATCATCCCTCGAAACTCTCTCTCATTGACCTTGACGCCGCTTCTCCTTGTCCAGACCCCCAGAAGTGCCCATCGGGGTCATCTGCGGCTTCAATTCACCACCAAAGTCAAATTTTTAACATATCACGAGTGTACTTACCTTGTGGATGAAGGTGCCGTCCTTGGTTGCTTGATCTGGAGCCCTAAGAAATACTTGAGCTCACCCATGAGGCTCATCTCAAACTCACTGTGCATCTGCTCAGAAAACTTGGACACAAGAGATAGTAGTACCGCCAAAGATAATATCGTCCACGTAAATCTGAGCAACTAAAAATCTGAAGCATCTCTGAGCAAGAAAGAGTTTTGTCCACAGAACCCATCACAAAGCCCTTCCCCAACAAAATTGCTTCAACCGGTCATACCAAGCCCTGGGGGCTTGCTTCAACCCGTATAAAGCTTTGTGCAATTTAAAAACATGTCGAGGAAACTTAGGGTTCTCAAAACCGGGGGGTTGCCTAACATAAACCTCCTTTCTATACCCGTTCAGAAAAGCACTCTTAACATCCATTTGAAAAGCTTAAAACCCTTCGAACGGCAAAAGCTAGAAGAATACGAATGGACTCAAGACGGGCAACAGGAGCGAAGGTTTCTTCAAAGTCAATACCTTCCTTCTGGCAATAACCCTGGGCAACTAGTCGAGCCTTGTTGCGCACCACAACCCCATCTTCACCTTGTTTGTTCTTGAATACCCACTTGGTGCCTATGGGGTTGCATCCTGGTGGCGGCTCAACTAGTGTCCAAACCCGATTGCGGACAAAATTCTCAAGCTCTTCTTGCATAGCATTAATCCAATTAGAATCAGAAAGAGCATGAGAAATCTCTGGGCTCAAAAGATGCAACAAACGCAGATTCAGCAAACACAGCAAGAGAGGCAGAAGAACGCAAAGTTCTCTCAGTCAAATCACCTATGATGAGCTCTGAGGGATGGTCACGCTGAACTGCTCGGGTTCCCTGGTGATCTGAAGTCACCTCACCGGAGTCAGCAGCTGGCACCTCTGGACTCGACTGAGGGGGCTCGATCGAAGTGGAAGAAGTGATCAGAGGTCCGCCCTCATCATCAGTCGAAGTCTCAGAAGGTGTGGGCTCTGCGGGGGATGCAGAAGGCCCACCCTCATCAGCAGCTGGAGTATCCTCATTCCTCGAAGATGGACTCTCCGAGCTCATCATCACCAGAAAGCTCAAAAGAAGGAGTCAAAGAAGGCAAGGACTCATCAAATGAAACCTCACAAGTCTCGACAAGCAGCTGGGATTCGAGGTTCCAAACACGGAACCTCGAGAATGCAAGCATAACCAAGAAAAACACCATCCCAGCAACGAGACTCAAACTTGTCCAAATGCCCTCCCTTCTTGAGCACAAAGCACTTGCAGCCAAACGCTCGCAAGTGGCTCACCTTGGGCTGTCTGCCAAACCGCAACTCATATGATGTCTTACCAAGGTAAGCTCTAAGAAAATGCGGTTGGCCAGATAGCAAGCCGTGTTCATGGCTTCAGCCCAAAAACGCCTAGGAGTCCTGTGCTCATCGAGCATCGTCCTGGCCATCTCGACTAGCGTGCGGTTCTTTCGTTCCACAACGCCGTTCTGTGGGGGAGTGTAAGGAGAAGAAAACTGATGGTCCAGACCCTGATCACTACAGAAGCTGACGAACTGAGAGTTCTTGAACTCAGAGCCGTTGTCGGAGCGAATTGCTCGCATCCGACCATTGTTCTCATTCTTCAGCTTCAAAATCAGGTCATGAACAAACTGAAAGTTTCATCCTTAGACTCCAAAAAGAAAACCCACGAAATCGAGAAAAGTCGTCAACAATACAAGTGCATACCACTTCCCACCGACTGACGTACCCGAGCTGGACCTACAGTGTCCAAATGTAAAAGCTCGCCCGGATACGAAGTCATCACCTGAGTCACAGGTGAGTGAGAAGCGGCAACCATTTTCCCATGACGACAGGGATGACAAACTAGATCCTTCTCCATCTTAAGCTTGGGCAATCCTCGGATGAGGTCCATAGAGCTTAACCTGACTAGCAGATCAAAACTCAATGACCTAACCTCCTATGCCACTTCCAGAGCTCAGAAGAGATCCAGCAATCAAACAGCGAGAAGGGCCAAAAGAACTAGAGAAGTCAATTCGAAAAACTTTACCGAAGGTAAAATCTGACAAACCAAAGACCCTCTAGAATCAACCACAGAAGAATTGCCCTTCTTAAAACGCACTTCCAAACCATCCTCAAGAAGTTGCGAAACAGAAATAATTGAAGTTCAAATTTTAACCAAAGCAACATTCTTAAAGAGAAATGATCTGAAATGCGAATTGAGCCTATGCCACTTACTTTCCCTTGACCGCTGTTCCCGAATGTGATGTACTCTTTGGAGCTCGGGGGAGTGAGACTGGAGAACCATCTGCGATGTCCCGTCATGTGGCGAGAGCATCCTGAGTCCATGATCCAAACACTCCAGTCCCCGGTCCTGCACAATCAGTCTGTAAGTGGGAGCAAATGGTCCGGCACCAGGTTTAGCAAAAGAGCTAAACCAGTGTCGAGCCATCTGCTCAAAAGATGGAAAGCGAAAACCATCAAAAGAGTTTGGACCAAAACGCGGCTCAAAGCGGGTCCTCGGTTCTGCCTAACCCTGCGGCCACGAGGTCCAGACCGTAGCCAACACGGTCTGGAACTCTGCCGGAACGGACACCACCAACTGGAGCACGGGCAAGAAAGCCGTCTCCTCTACCACCACCTACACGACGCGGCCTGGCCTCCAGCCTCTCCCCGCGCCGAGGAACACGCAGTCTACCACCCTGCTGGTAGAACTGCTCCTGATCACTACGAGCCCTCTCTGCTCTCTCAACCGCTTCCTCCTGAAGCAAAACTCCGCAAGATGCCCGTCTCTCTGACAGTACTCACAATGATAGGTGGGCTTCTTGGGATGTGGTTGAGGCTTGGGATTGGGCTTAGTGGTGTTTGGTGTTGTCTTCTTGGCTGAGAGGGTCCAGGAAGAGAGTCAAGAGAAGTGTGGAGATTTGGGCTTTGGAACCCAGATAGGTTTCTTGGGTGGAGCTTTAGGTGGTTCATGGATCACTCCATCCTTGGGCTGACAAGCCTGGGAAGACTCAGTGGAGTGAGTCTTGGGATACCTCTGCTCTGGAGTCATTTTACTCCACTCCACTGCCCGGCTGATGGCACTCTCAAAGTCAGCCTTGGTGTAGGTGTAACCTACCCCAAACCCATCCTGCCTCTTGAACTGCTGGATCATCATGCCAAGCTGTGGCTCTCTGGCACTGATCCAACTCAGGATAGAACGGAGGTAAAAGTTCTCATTCTGAGAATCTGCTAGCTCCTCTCTCAAGGAAGCTAGAACCTCCACCTGAGACAAGCAGGTCTCACACTCACTCTCTATTGGACAGACTTTTCGGCTTTCAGCTTGATCAATTCCATTCTAAGAGACAGACAGTTCTCACAGACAGTGGGTGGAACTGACAATGTCTCAAGCTCTAGCCTAGTCTGCGCAAGCTCACTCTCAACCTCTCTAAATCACCCAAATGCTCATTGCCTTTGGATTTCAGCTCAGCTAAGGCAGCTAAATGAGTAGGCAATCAACACAGGGTGCGACGACAGTGGCTTGAGCATCTTTCAGCTCCAGCTGAGCGCTTTCAAGCTCAGTGGCCAAAGCGTCCCTCTCATCAACCCTTTCTGTGTACCTGGACTTCAGAGTCGACAGGTCACACAGAAGCACCTCACACTTCGGGCACTCACTGCTATCACCCAAGCAAGGGGAAGAAGATAGACTCTCAATTCTGCCGTTGGCCACAGCAAGCTCACTAGCTAACTCGTCTATCCTTTTCTTAGCCCCCCTAAGCAGTTTCTCCCGATACTTCAACTCCTGACGATTGCTCTCAAGTAAATCAACAATTTCTCGCTCATAAGATGATACCTTGTTGTCGTCGTCATCGGAGTCGTCGGAGGAGCTTTTTCTTCCTTATCCCCAAGAGCCATTGAACAGAAGCTCTTGCGGGATCTTCGGCGCTGGTGTGGGCGGCTCTTCGCGCTGGTGTGGGCGGCTCTTCGGCTTGTCTCCGAAAGCCATGAAGCAGAGGCCCGCCGGATCATCCTTATCCTTCCCCTTCTTGATGGCGATCTCCTCATCACTTGAGCTTGATGAAGAGGAAGAAGACGTGGACCGCTTGGAGTAGCTTTCTCCATCTCGGCGAAGAAGGCCTTGTCGCGCTTCTTGTTCTCTCGCCGGTAGTCCTTCAGGGCCTTCTTGAAGAAACGAGTCTTCGGCTTCCCCTTGATGAAGGAGGGGCTCTCATGCTTGCCGGAGTCGTGGAAGCTGCCACCGGTGCCCTTCCTATATCCATTTCTTGGGGCAGTCAGCGATGAAGTGTCCTAGATCACCACATTCAAAGCATCCGGATTTTGTGCGTGTCTTTTGAACATTCTTTTATCATAGACACGACCACCCGGTTGTTAAAGAGACACAAATCATCATCTCCCAAAGACTCAAGCTGGTCCTCAGTGATAGACATCAAAGAGAACCCAGCACAGCTCACAGCAGAGGGATCAACAGAAGGTGTAGCAAGGGCCAGGGATTTTGATCCAGAACCAGTGAGATTTGATCTCAACTAGATATCTACCTCAGTGGCCTTCAGCTTGCTAAACACTCAGAAATGGTCAAGGTATCGTAAGAAGTGCTCTCAACGATAGAGGATACCTTGATCTCCCAGATCTTTGGGTCCAAGGTATGGAGAACCTTGAGCGCCTGCTCGTGATCTGATACTAACTGAGCACCCTCAGCCTTGTTGTCCCGAAGCTTGTTAATGATCGACTGAAAGCGACCAAACAAAGCCTCAACAGATTCACCCGGCTTCTGTGTGAAATTCTCATATTCACGCCGGTAGGTCTGATAGAGCCGAGCCTTGACCTGTGCTGTTCTCATGGTGTGCCTTGAGGGTAGCCCAGATCTCTCTCGCAGTGGAGAGATGACTCACACGCTCAAATTCAGTGGGACCTAAACCAAAAAACAAAATGTTCATAGCCTTACTGTTTCTCAGATGCTGAGCAATGATACCAGCAGTACCTTGCTCAGTAACTGGCAAAATGACAAACGTGGTGTGAACGCAAATGTCCCATATGTCCGAACCTGGCTCATGAGATAGGCTCGCATGCGAGTCTTCCAATAATTATAGCCATAGGCTTCCAAGGACGGGACCTTGCCAGGAGACGTCATAGTCACTACTGGGGTTTAGAACCGGTTAAGGTATGGAAAAACCCTAACCTTGCTCTGATACCACTTGTAGGACCGAAAGTAGCGACCAGAGGGGGGGTGAATGGGCGCCTTAAAAATTCTTTCGAATCAATGGCCTGCTCCCAATACCCAACGCACCTCAACAGACTACGCACAGAAAATAAACAGAAGGCCTAAGTCTAAAGGTTTCTAACCTAGAAGCAACTGATGATAAACAGTGTAAAACTAAGGTAGTGCAACTAGGCAGATGAACAAGGTATAACAAGCCTAAACTTCTCAATGAAATGATCTAAGAATGAGTAAGATGAAAAGAGAAGTTACTGTCCAAAATTGTCTCCTGTTCGGAACTTGGCGAAGCCCCCTTCGTACGTCGAGGTCTGCTTTGGAGGTTGGTGACGGAGCCTGTCCGAGATGCCGAAGGTGTCACGGTCTAGCCTAGTTCGAAGTGGCAAGTTGCGAAGTGTACTTCGGAACGAAGTATGACATTGCCGGAGCCTGGTTCGAAGTATGTACTTCGAAGTCAAGGCTTCGAACACAGCTTCGAACCAAGAGTTTCGGAGCAAAGTGACAGAGTCGGAGCCTGCTTCGAAGTGTGCACTTCGAAGACAAAACTTCGAAACAACTTTGAACCGAAAGCTTCGAAGCAAAACCTTCGAACAGAAAGCTTCGAACTCAACACTCAAAAGGACAACCTTCGAACAAAGAAGCGAAGTCTGTCACACGACAGAAATCAACTCCGAAGCCTACACTCTATCTTCGAACAGGGAAAGCTTCGGAAGGAAAACCGAAGGTTGACACGCCACAAGGAAATCAAATCGAAGTCTATCAGAAATGACAAGCTTCGAACCCAACTTCGAAGCCTACCGAAGTGTGGACTTCGAATAGCTAGATTCGGAGTATGTTGTTCGAAGTATGCGATGCTGTCCGTTCATAAAAATACTTCGAAGCTTATCAACACAGATCGCACACCGAAAATGTTAACTCAAAGCCTGTCTCACGGAGCTGAGGGGCTTCGAACAGAGAAAGACTTCGCCAGAGACACAACCAAAAAGGTAATAGACCCTGTCAGCTTCGATCAAAAAGCTGTGCAGTAGAAGGTGAAAAGCTGCACAGAACACTGTAGCTGCAGGGAAGTAGTACTACTTCCAACAGGAAGAACTAGTACTACTAGAATGAAGAACACACCCAGCCGAAGCCTCCAAAGCCTCTAAAATCACATGAAAACTTGCTATGCTAATGAAATGCAGCCATTTAAAACCTTTGCAGATGCAGCACACAATGAAATAGGGCATTTACTGGAACATTAAAAGCAAAGCATTAAACACAGGGGCACAACTTCCTGGCGCGCAAACAGGGAACCAGAGAAGAGAGAGACAAGCCAAAAGACAAAAAGTGACCCAATAGAGAGGATTTGATTTCAGCCAAAAGGGTAGTCCAAACCCTAGGGATTGGGGTCCTATTTATAGGCAGCCCAACACTAGGAATTTCTACCAGCCCCTTAGGGTTTTACAGACTCAAAAATAAAGGAAAAGACTCTACTGCCCTTAGGAATTTTTACAGACACGACTGACTGACTGTGGGCCTAGAGTCACAGATGACTTATCCGGAAGCTCAGCTTTCGTAACAACTACGGCTTCTCTTCTGGACAATCGGATACAAGATCGACGGTTGTCAGTTTTGCGCCGAAACTGACAAAGCCTTCACCGGCTTTGCACCAGGTACCCGGATTGGGCCGGCCCGACTCCGCAGCTCTCTCAGCCCGGCAATCGCTCACCGCCCGTGTACCTGAGTCAATCCTGGTCAATAGCCCAGTGGGTCTTCTACTGCTTCTGGCCCATGTACCCGGATTGGGCCAGCCCGACTTCGCAGCCTCCTCTGCACGTCGCTCGCTGCCCGTGTACCTGAGTCACACGCGGCCCATGAAACAGCAGATCTCCTCTCTTCTTCAGTCCTCTTTGACTATCGTTGACAATGACTCATCACTTCTGGAGTCATGAGGCCCACGCTATTCCATGGCTCCTCAATGGTATCCCTCTAGGGTACCACTAGACCGCGTATTACAGGCCGCAGCCAATGAAGAGCAATACAAATATAGTGCCACTCGGCTGCACCCGTACCCACAAGCCCGGTGTCCGACCAATACCCTGTGCCAATCCAACAAGAGGAGGATTAGGTGAATTGGGTCACTGAAGTCATTCAGGACTAATTTGGGCTTCAACCCAAAGATCAGATGTACATGTTGTTGACGCTAAAATCTGACGACAAAGCGCTAAACACACGGACACCGATCCGACGATCCAAAACCATGCAGTTACTTAGGAGTAAACCCCTAAACGTAACACAACACCGACGTCATGTTCCGACGACCCTTAAATAGTGGTAAGGGTATAACGGAGTCGCCAGACAATCAAATAATATCAATTAAAATTATTCAATTAACTGAATTGTATATGAAAACAATTAAACCAGCCAGAACAGGGATGGTTCAATCGAAGGGGTCCTAGCAGTCAGACCGGCCAAGGTAAGCCGGTCAGACCAACACGATACCACCGATTAGACCGGCAGTGTGAAGTGTTCGGCCGAAGGGATGCCTCCGGTGTTGTGCGAAGAGATGGCTTCTAGCCTTTGGCCGGTCAAACCGAGGGAGTACCTCTGGTCAGACCACGGATGGCCGAAGGGTCTGAAGGTGCTCTAGCGCAAAGTGGCCTCCGATGCGAAGGGGTTTGCCGAAGGGGTCTCGGGCCCTCGGCCTTCGGTTGGTCAGACCGAGGGGAAGCCTCTAATGGACTGGATGGATGTGATGGACTCGAATGGGGACTCCAGTGTTAGCGCGAGGTGCTCCCGAAGCCTCCCGCAAAGCCGGTTAGACCGGCCTTAGGCTACCGGTCAGACCACAGCGTGCCGACACGTCAGGTGATGACATGACACAAGCCGATCAGACTGGAGGGATGACTCCAGTCAAACCGACGACTCCTGGGAGATGGTCTCTAGGGCTCCAGCAACCATCTTTATATGAATAAATTGCAGCAAGATTTATTGGATAAGATGGGAGAGATAAAACACTTTAGAAAACACCAAGAAACCCAAGGTAATTCGGCCAATAGACCGAATCACCGGTAAAAACCGATAAACGATAGAAATCCATTACATGGATGAAATAGACAATTCACAAGCGAAGACAGATGGTTTCCAGTGCAAACCAGCAAAGAGGTATGTGCTAAATTAAACCTAGGGCAAGAAATTAAATTGAAAAGTAAAAGTACGATTCAAGGCAATAATAGATTGGATCTATTAGGGTTTTTTTGGGGCTCCTTGAATCGGCTTGCCTCTATTTATAGAGGTTGGACATGAGTGTCTAGGGTTTAATCTGAGTTAGACACAAGTTCCAAATCATCCAAAATTAATTAGGGATAAAACTACCCCAAAATCAGCTAATTGGAGTCGGACTCAGGATGGGCCGGTCTGACCAGACCCATATGGTCGATCTAACCGAAGTGGGCTGGTTAGACCGGTAGTACATGGCCGTTCACACCGACCTATGCCAGGACTTAGCATATTTTCGGTTAAATTACCAAAAATTTAATATTTTGACAACTGTTGGTGCAACGGATTACACTAACAGGTTTTGTAAGACCAAGAACTAACAAACAAAGTGTTTGTGAATGCGGACTATCTCAAGCCTTCGAATAAGTTAATTGCTCAGAATAGTTCGAAGTGTGTATTGAATATCTGAATATTCGATGCTTATTACAGGGTGAGAAGGGGGCTTTATAGGTAAAACCTCTAGGGAAAAGACCTTTTTACCCCTCAATTACAACCAACATAGTGGAAACTATTTCAGTGTCCAATATAGGGTTAATATGGTAAAATATGCTTGAAGGATGTCGATAGAGTAGACGTCTCATCCTTCTAGTTGTTTTCCACTTCGGGGGAAGCCTTTCGGAGGATTTCTTTTGACCGGAGCTTGGACGGACCCTTCGACTTCAAGCCCTTCAATCCAGAGACAAGTTTTGTGCTCCGAGATTATGATTTGTCTTGATCTTGGAATCTTAAGGATCATGAGGATGAAATATTTTCCCCCAACATTAGCCCCTCGAATATGCTTCGAATAGCCTATACAACAAGGAGAGCAATATACGCAAGAAATATTTCATGTTCAGGGACTTTGAAAAAATTCAAGGTATTATACCGTTCGAAGTGTCTTCAACATCGAAGGTGTATCGAATCTAGGCTTTGAACTTGAACCTCCATATGATGGCTCCAAAAGAAAGTGAACCGTTACGGTTGTAGTGCATCGCAAAGAGCCGTTATTTTTGTGCCGTTACTCCTCAAATAGCCGTTAGACCTTTCGAGAAAGCAACAGACACAAAGTTTTACCACTGGTTCACATTATTTCACCTTTGGCCCTACCTATCAGTGACGAGGTGTGGCGCCCGATTTAACAAATCGGAACATTATTGAATTTCATAAGAAAAACAATAATACAAGAGGTTCATCATGCGACAATCGTACATACGACAATATTCATGGTACGCAGACCATATTTATTACATCAGAGTTTTAATAAAAACATTAATAAAGATAATTAAAATGCATGACGAATGCCTTCTTCAAGATCTTTGCTTGACTGGGTCGCTACTCCAAACCGTTCATAGTAGGCATCCTCGGTGTGTCAATGGGTATGAGTACAAAAAGTACTCAACAAGCCACCACAAATGCAAAAATAATGCAAGGTAATAACAAAGGAAGGAGTAATGGCTACCAGTGTGGAAAAGTACATTTTCAGTTGTTGCAATTTGTGTAGTCAGATTTAATCATGCGGAAATGTAAACATGAACAACAATAACATCTTCTAACTCGAGGAGTATGTTTACCTCCTCGCACAACAGTCCTTACATGTCAAACCATCATGCACATACATATTCAAACTAATCTAACTGTGGGATGTCACGCAACCCGCCTTGACTGTGGGCTCGGCTTTTCGAAAAGATTTATGACTCTGATCAGAGGTGTACTACTGTACCCACAAGGCACGCACTCATCCCAAATACCAAAGTGTAACGAGATGAACCATACCATGGGAACTCGTGCCAAAACCTCAGCATGAAATGCTCCAAGCGATAACCACCTGCTCTAGGTTTCGCCGGTGTCGGGCCGCATCCGGGCCAAGGTTTGGAACACTCCATACCTTAGTTAGGACTTACCCAATAGCTTGTGGTTAGTACGGAAGTG
>JAAALK010001233.1:0-24619 GCA_019279435.1 Zizania palustris | reverse complement strand
GCACGTAGACAAAAGTTTTCAAGTCCGACATCCACAGCTTGCAAAGTACTTAGAAGAAATTCGCAAGATCGAAGCACATTTCAAGGGTATTTCCATTCGGAGGTATACCAAGAGCTGAAAACGTGCAAGCGGGACATTTTAGCGAAGGCTGCTGCCGGAGCTGTGGATGTGCCTGACGAAGCTTTCTATGAGGAGCTCAATATACCTTCGTGCCACAAGTTGCTTCTGCAGAGATTCTCTGCATTCCTAGTGCAGATTGGAAGGATTTAATCATAGAACTCTTGCAAGGAGGAAACAAATTTGCCCGAAGAGCCCCAATTATCAGATTAAAGCTCAGAGCAAGAAACTATCAGCTAATCAACGGTATATTATACAAGGCCGGAGTATGTTCCCCTCTACTCCGATGTATATCTCAAACCGAAGGCCAAGAAATTCTTCGAGAAATTCACGAAGGCCTTTGTGGAAGTCATTTAGCCCCTAGAGCTCTGGCAGGAAAAACACTTCGCCAGGGGCTTTATTGGCCCACAATAACAGCTGATGCGGAGAGCTTGGTCCGCACTTGCCAAGGTTGCCAGTGGATGGGTCGACGGAGTCATCGCCCACCAACAGCTCTTCAAGTCATTGCTCCAGTATGGCCTATGGCCAGATGGGGTATGGATCTAATTGGTCCCTTTCGTTAGCAAAGGGAAATCTCAAGTTCGCAGTGGTAGCTATTGAATATTTCTCTAAGTGGGTGGAAGCAGAACCCTTAACAGCTATCACTTCGATAATGTACAGAAATTCTTCTGGAAAAACATTATTTGCAGGTTCGGAGTGCCTAGATATCTCACAGTTGATAATGGAACACAGTTCGACGCAGAACCCTTCAGGAAGTTTTGCGAAGACTTAGGCATTCAACTATGTTTTGCTGCAGTGAGACATCCTCAGTCAAATGGAGCAGTTGAGCGAGCCAATGGAAATATCTTATCAGGGCTAAATCGAAGAATAGTAGGATTATCAAAGGGACTGTGGACCGAAGAGCTTCCGAAGATTCTGTGGTCCATTCGGACTACGCAAACAAGGTCCACAGGTTTTACTCCGTTCAGACTACTATTCGGAGATGAAGCCATGACTCCAACGGAGCTCAAAGGAGGCTCACTTCGCAGCACCGAACCAGACATCGAAGAAGAAAGACAAGCTTCGTTAGATTTGTCAGAAGAAACAAGGCTTCGAGCTGTAGCCAATTTATCAAAGTATCATCAGCAGACGAAGACTTGGTATGACCCGAAGGTTAAGCTCAGCAAGTTAAGACCGGGTCATCTTGTTCTACGAAGCATTATAGCACCAGGGAAGTTAGGCAATAAATGGGAAGGTCCATATCTAATCGTCCGCTCGGGGCGCCCTGGTTCATTTAAATTAGCTAATTTAGAAGGTGAAGAGTTAGCACACACTTGGCATGCGGAGCACCTAAAGCGATACTTCGCATAAGGGCTCCTTGTAATTCGCTTGTAATCACCTCTAAATTAATAAAGCATACACCCGGTGGTTTAACCTTCCCCTTGACGCTCCTAGTCTCCCGAGCGGACGCGCTGGGACAGAAGTCGTTCGAGAGGGAAGTGTTATCAAGCTGGGAGGTATTTCCGGACTTCGTACCCATAAAGTCGAAGCCTCCGGTGTGGGGGCTGACATAATCCGGAGCCCAGGCCATCGGCTTGTAGGCATCCGTAAAAGAGCCCAAAACCACACTCTACGGAGTCCAAGCTTCGGCTGGTAGACTTCCGTAAAAAGAGCCGAAGGTGGCCAAAATCTGCGGAGTCCAAGCTGCAGCTTGTCAGACTTCCGTAAAAAGAGCCGAAGGTGGCCAAATTCTGCAAAGTCCAAGCTCCGGCTGGTAGACTTCTGCAAAAAAGAGCCCAAGTGGCCAAATTCTGCGAAGTCCAAGCTCCGGCTGGTAGACTTCTGCAAAAATAGTCGAAGGTGGCTACAATTTCTGCGAAATCCAAGCTCCGGCTGGTAGATTTCCGCAAAAAACAGCCGAAGGTGGCTAAAGCAAAGCAGCATTTAAGCCATGAGCTTCGAATGATTGTTCATATGCGTCCAAAGTGACAAAATTTTTTAAGGCATTAAAGTGTCCTGGAAGTTATCTCAATTGATCTCTTTCATGAAATAAACAAAGGTACCAAGTTACCATTCTTCTGACTGCAAATAGTCGAAGATATTTCATAAGATTTCAAAAGATCTTTAAATGACAGAGGGGCTCCGAACCCCCACAAAATTGTACTCCGAAGTTTTTTCTTTGCGCATAACCATCTTCGAATACAGTTCGAAGTTGCTTATACCCAAAGAGGGGCTAGTAAATATGGAGACAATTTTAAATCGGCATTCATTATCAAAACAAATGTATTTATAAATTACATCATGAAAAATTGGTATCTATACCAAGAAGGAATCGGAGACCTCTTCGGTCCCGAGAGCTAGGGGTGGAACGACTAGTTCCAACATCGGAAGTTCTAAGAACTTTACGTTTAACTCTCTTCCTCCCCTTCGAAGCTCTAAAATCCTTCAGTTCTTGTTGAAGCTCGGCCCAAGTTCGAAGCCGCTCGGGGCTTCTCTCCCAGCTTCTAAGATCTTCAGATCTTTTATTTTGGGCTTCACCTTCGTCTTCGGACCAATTAGTGTCTTCAGAAGACGAGGTGTTTGCGTCGCCTTCTTTATCTTCCTCTTTAATATAAGACAATATGTCTTTGATTACTTCGGGCGCAATAACGCCGGAGTCATCTCGAGGGATAAGAAATCGAGGACGCTTATAACTCTTTAGAAGTTCGAAGGTGTTCCACAGTGAGCGAAGTTCGCTGTTAAGCTCTAACACTTCGATATCTTCTATAAGAGGCAAAGCCTAAAAATATGACAAACAAGATTTTCATTGATAAATATTTACAAGCATCAGCTTTACATAATCAAAAAGTCCTAAATAATTCTAAACCTGCGGGTTCGGAGGAGGCTGACTGCTCGAAGCTTGGCTCCGAACTTGCTTTGGCGTTGGCCTTCGTCAATCCAAGCCTTGATCGCAGATCGACCTTCGGCTCTCCATGAAGTCTGGAAGGCTCGCCAAGCAACAGCTACACCTTCGGAAGGTTTTAAAAGTCGGTCGTCGTCGAAGATGATGGAGCCCTGTGCGCTCGGAGTGATGGATCGGCCCAAATCCTCGTAGTAGCGAAGTATTCCAAGGGCAGACACTTGTCCGGAGAGTTCTCCATAACGTATGCCTGCCGTCTTCATTTGCTTCGCTGCTCCTTGGATCCTCTTTAGCCGGCGCAGCAGAGTTACATTGTCATCCGAAGGTAGTGATCTAGTAGTACCGAAGTACTCCAAGACACCTAACATTTGTTCAATGACCTCCGAAGCCACCTTCTCCGACTTAACCTTTTCTTCAATAAGAATATCCTTGGCCGAAGTTGTTTCAGCTAAAACTCCGGAGATTCGAGCGTTCTCCGTAGTCAAAGCATTCTTTTGAGTCGGAGCTGGCCAGCCTCTTCTTGTAGCCTTACAAGCGCGGAGTCCTTCGCAGCATCCTCCGCCCGCAGTCTTTCAATCTCCGCTCGAAGCACAACTCTTTCTGCTTCGAGCTCTTTCCTTGCAGCTTCCAAACTTTGTCTAGCCCTTCGCTCTGCTATTATCACATTGTCCATTTGAGATACTCGACCTTCGGAGAAGTTAAGATTCTTTGAAGAGTTTCGTTTTCTTCCCGAAGTTGAGCAATTTCGTTTTCATTCGACAAAGCTGCAGCGCGGGCTAAGACTGCTTGCTAAGAAAAAGAAAAAAACGAGAATAAGAAATTATTCATATATAATTCATTATTTGGTTCGAAGATGCTTTATACCTGATAAGCTGCTCTTTCCACAGCAAGGCTGAGCTCCGAACCCTTCACTCTACTTAAGCGGGCTACCAGTTCTGTTTCCCCGACTTGGCGACTGGCTTCACCCAAAGGTTTAACCAAAGTCCCAAGTCCGGTTTTCTCCTCCAAAAAAGGAGTTATGAGAGGAATCAGTTTCGAAGCTTTCTGGTCAGCCCTGCTTAGCGAAGGTTCGGAGGTTTCTTCCGAGGCCCTTGGAACTTCAGAAGATGGCCCCCCCTCAGTCGATTCACTTTCGTCCATTGACTCAGATGAAGTCGATCCTTGAGCTGGGAGGGGCTCGATGTGTTTTTCCTCTTCCAGGCCCCGGTAGAGCAACTCCCGGTTGCGGCCCCGAAGTTGTCGAAGGTCTTAGAGTTGTATCTTCGAGGGATACTTCGACAACAGGAGGCTCTGAAAAAAACCAAAAATATTACACATTGTATAATTTTGCAAAAATTGATAAGAATTAAGCAAAATTTACCTTCGATATTCTCTGGAATATCGAGCACCGGGCTGATCGGAGGATCATAAGTGTAGTCCTCATCCGAATCAGCCGTTAAATCTTGGGCTTCAGGAGCATCGTCCTGAAGAGCCCTCGTTACTTCTTCGAGAATCGAAGCCATAGTGACTTCGACTCCCCCTTCATCCACTGGCACTTCGGCCTGAGTTGTGTCTTCCTGAACTACCGAAGTCATTGGTTGATCAACATTGTCTCCAGACTCCGGTATGTTCGCAGGCACTTCGGCCTCATTCACACTCGTAGGGGCTTCGATTTGTTCTCCCTGGGTATCCGGAGCTCTTACTTCTTCGATGTTGGTTTGAGGCTCCGGAATACCTGCAGTATCTTCGATGAGAATACTTCGTTGAGCTGCATCTTCGTCAATTAATCTTACTAGTAAAGTACCTTCGTCTTCTTTAGAGCTAGAAGCCGAAGCTCTTGAGCTCGAAGGTGCGAGGTTTTTCGGCTTCCGAGCCACCTTCTTCGTCGGAGTCCTTGCGGAGCTGGATGCTCCAGCTTCGGCTACTCTCTTCTTGGGTCCTTTCTCTTGAGGCACCCAGTCCATCAGAGGGGGCGGAGTTAACTCCAACATTCCCCATACTCTGTTAGATCGCTCCCAACTTCCGACTAATTTGATTCGCCATTCCTTTTCTGACGGAGTTGGAGCACCCAAGATCTTCTCCGAAGCCCTTATAATTTGCTCTGAAGTAATAGGGGCTGAAGAAGCTAAAAAATAACTCAAGTTAATCTTTCTTCGAAGTAAATATGTATTATGCATGTTGGTTTCGAAGTTACCTGCAGGGCTCGAAGTATAGTTTATCTTGCGAAGACCGCCTTCCGAGTCATCTTCGAAGACGATAGGCCAGTTGGCCATCAACGGAGAAATTTGAAGTCCGATGAACTCTTCGGCTAAGTCCCGCATGCTCAACCTTTTGCTGATTTTCTGAAGCAAGTTGAGGCGAGCTTCGAGTTGACCTTCGTCAGGTTGCACTAAGGCTTCCTTCCGGAACTGGATTTCCTTGAGGGGACCAGCCAGAGGACTACCCACTCCAACTTCAGCATAAAACCACCTCAGAACCCAATCGGTGTACCATCTAGCATTGATGGCCTTGGCAGGGAATTGCAGTGCATATTCATCACGAAGCCTAAAATTAATGCTTCCAAAAGAAACTACCACCTTTTCACCTCCGGAGGCTACGAAGGTCTTCGGCTGACAAGTCGCTCTATGCAACGCAGCGAAGATTTCAGCCCTCCCCTCACAACCTTCGGCTCTCAGTGCCCACTCGAAGATGGCTAGTCTGGCTACAGCATTCGGAGACAGCTGGGGGAGGGTTACGTGAAACAAGTCAAGGACTTCGGCCAAGAAATCTACAGCAGGGAGGCCCAAGCCTGCTTCGAAAAAAGCTTCGAACACTACGACTTCTCCGGGCCTTGGTGATGGGATTGCCTCTTTGCCTGGTTTCCGAACCATTACCCCATTGCTAATCTTACCCCCTGCTGTGATTGCCAAGGACTCTCTTTTGCAGGTCGAAGGTCCCAATTCAAAGGACTGATCCAAATATTTGGTCGATGGAGGGCACAGACCTTGGTCATCGGGGATTTGGGGATTTCTCCCCCCTGCCGCCATGGACATTGCCGCCTGCCTCGAGGATGCCGCCGCCAATGTTGCCGCCGCTGCTGCTGCGGCTGCCTGCTGCCGAGCCAAGATCGAAGGCGGCGCAGATCCTTTGGTCTTCACCATCGCGATCGCCGGATTACTCAGAGAATGGGAACTAGGGCTCAAGAACTCGAAAGTTAGGGCTCAAGAACTCAAGAACTCAAAAGGCTTTTGACTGGGAGCGAGCGGTGAAAAGGTAATCGAGTAAGTTCCAGAGTTCTTTATTTATAGCCTAAAACTTTCCGTTTGTTACCGTTTGGGCTCTGCCCTTTCGCATTCCCGCCTATTATTTTCCTCCGAAAATAACGCCTCGTATAACTCCGTTAGAAACAGAAACTAACGGTTATATTTTCGAAGTCTAAAAAGACTTTCGAACTTCCTGAGTCAGTTCTAAGATGGTTCGAAAAGTAATTACCTTATGACTGATTTGAAGTTCATATCTTCATGTATTTCGGAGATAAAACAAAAATCAATAACCCCTATGATTGGTTATCTTTTCTTTCCGTATACTGCTCTCCTAACGTTACAGGTCGAATGGAGAAGCGTATTCGAGGGGCTACTGTTGGGGGAAAATATCCCATCTTCGGAGTTATTGCCAAAGCAACATGAAGACAGCCAACCAGTTCGAAGATAGTCCGAAGGTCATCTTCGAAGGTGGCTTGGAACCTCGTTCGGAGTCCGAAGACTGGTGTTGGTTCGAAGTATATCTTCGAACCAAAGCCTTTCAGGATCTTTTCTGCCAGCTAAGATGGAAGACTTATCTTCTATCCTATTAGATTAGTCTTTTACCATTTTAGCCCTATTAAGGAAACCAAATAGTTTCCTTAATGTCGGTTGTAATAGAGGGGTAAATAGGTCTTTTCCTTAATGTTTGGGCCTATAAATACCCCCCATTTCACCCTGTAATAGGGACCGATTACAAGTGAATCAATACACACTTTCGAACTATTCTAAGTTATTATCCTTTCGGAGGCTTAGAACAGTTTGCTTCGCAAACACTTCGTTTGTTAGTTTCTTTTCTACAGAAACCTGTTAGCGTAATCTTTTACGCCAACAATCCACTCATCGCCTCAATCATACCTATCGGAAGATCGGTCCAACTATTTGCATGTCCTTGTGTTAGTTTGTTCCGCTGTTATCCAATCCCTCTTGAGCCTTTTTGCCAGATTGATTTTAGTTTTCTCTTTGTTGAGTTTGAGTCCTTGTTCGAGTCTTGTTGCTGGTTTAGAGTTGTGTTCTTGAGTCTAGTTTGAGTCTTGTGTTGTGGAGAGAGTCCTTTCCAATGTGAGATTGGTTTCGCCTCGTGTCGTGTCACCGCCACATTGTGTTTTTTCCATGTTCTACATCACAAACCTGTAGCTAGGTTGCAAACCTCCTTGTATCATCCACCGGCAATGCTAGCCTCCTTGTGTTCTTTTGCAAACCTTTTTGAAGAGTTCTTCAAGAACCAAGCAAGCAAGAAAAAGTGCATACTCTCTATTCTGCACATCTTTCAAAATCATTGTACACTACCTCTGCATACCGATTCAAGATCAAGTAATAGAGCTATTTTGAGATCCATACAAGAAAAGCTTGTCCGTCCATAGATCGAAAGGAAAAAGGGGTCT
Organism: Zizania palustris; assembly: GCA_019279435.1. Taxonomy (NCBI): domain Eukaryota; kingdom Viridiplantae; phylum Streptophyta; class Magnoliopsida; order Poales; family Poaceae; genus Zizania; species Zizania palustris. The sequence goes on along the minus strand of JAAALK010001233.1, from coordinate 16,982 downwards.
CAAGAAAAGAAAGAAAAGAAAAGAAGGCAAAAAGGAAGGGAAGGTAGAAAAAGTGACATGCTCGTACTCAAAAGAAAGGAAAAAGAAGGGCAGGTCGCAGAGTGTTCTACTCCATACTCAGAAGAAGCAAAAGGAAGAGCAAGTAGCAGGTAGAAAAAGTGTCTTGATCCATGTTGTACATTTTACAACCTTGACCTTTTGCACGCACTGAGTGCACGTCCCACAGTCCTTGCCCCTTTTTTCACTCTCACTTACTTAGCCTAGACCGTAAAGACCAGTCTCGGCCAGCAACTCTGACACATTGGGATTGTTATTCAACATTGTTAATTCTGTTATTAATATGTGCTAACCCTTGCTACTAAATTTTCCTTCCAAGATCTACATACATCCCTTCAGAACAGATTGGATCCTTGCAATCGTGCCTCTCGAGTCATTAGACATCCCCACCTTTCCAGTCAAACCAACTGCTTAAATCAGTAAAAACTTCGTAAGGACTTGGTAAGACATGGAGAGTGAGTGAGCAAGAGAGTGATCCACCGACCATAGTCCCATCAAGTGGTGTCGAGAGTAGCCAATAGGGGTAATATTGTTGTTTTATCTCCTGTTTCCTACAAACGATGGCATGTGAGATCACCAATTTCGGGGATTGCACATCTAAGGATGAACTTCAATGAATCGAAGGAAACTTTGATGATAGCCTGAATGCCATGTAGTTGAGCATCCAAGAATTAGCCAGAAACATCGCTACTCTCATGGCTAACGTACTGAGGATCACCCTAGAGAGACAACCTCTAGCTCCAGTTCATGAGGTTGAGGCCGATGAAGAAGACACCGATCATGGTAGTGCACACGCTACCGACTAGGAACATCGGCACCCCCAAGTGCACCACCATCGGCGAGGTAACGATAACCATGGAAATCAGCTGCAAGAACGAGGTAACTATTGACACAAAAGTGTGCCCCCACACTTGGGTCAGTTCGACAATCCAAAAGTGTGTGGATACTTAGGGACAAGCCTAAGCATAACACAACACTTACGTCGTGTTCCGACTACCCTTAACAATGGCAAGGGGGTTGGAGTCGCTAGGTAATTAGATCACACAGAAATATTCCAATTAGCCGAAAAGAAATGTATTAGATAAAATAAACCACCAGGCTGAATGAAGCCTAACTAATTTGAAGTGTGTTGTGCGAAGGGGTTCACCGAAGGGTACCTTCGGTGTCTTGTGTGATGGGCCTCGTCTAAGGTAGTCTTCGGCGTTTAGACTGATCAAGCCGAAGGAAGGCTCCGAAAAGATCTTGACGCGAAATCACCTCTGAACAGCGGGGTTTGGTGCGAAGTCTCAGACACGACAAAATATCCCAAATGCAATGCACTAGCATGACTTCATTTGGCACGAGGTACAAACATGGCGAAGCCTGACGTGATGAAGTCTGCTGCAGAGCGTGCTAGCGTGCGGGACTTGGTCAGACCGACAATAGCATGACGGCCTGGCATGGGTAGTCAAAGAAGTATTTCCGCCGAAGGGTGTTTTGATGGCCTCTGAAACCAGCTTCCTGGCTTCTAACACCTACGGCGAAGGGGCTCCGAGTGTGAAAACCTGCAAACAGAATAGGGATCAAGTGCCAATTCAGTCTGACGACCGAATCTGCTATGTTTCGCATTAGTGCAACGAAAGTAGCAATCTGTTACGTAGATTAACGGATACTTCACAAGCGAAGTAACAAGGCGATAACAATCTGTTACGTATATTAATGGGTACTTCATGAGCGAAGTAGCAAGACTTACCACGATTTTGGCATGGCCGGCGGAGGGCTTTTAGGCAACCCCACGAAGGTTGCAGAATAGTAAATAAAAGTAAAGGCATGGTTCAAAGCTAGGGCTTTGTGATTGATTTGTGTTGGGGGGGTTACTGAACTGGTCTCACCCTTATATTTATAGGGGCTAGTCTTCTAATCTCAAAGTTTAATCTAGTAGGATTCGGCCTAATCCCGTTTTTAGGGATAAAAATATAGCCAGAATCAGACTCAAACTCTATCTCCAAACAGCCCGAAGTGGGCCTTTGGCAGGGCCTACCAAAGCCTGCTCCTTGGGCCGACGCTTCGGCGAGGCAGGCCTCCGAAGGCCTTTGGGCCGAAGGTAGCAGGACGCTGGAAGGCTTCTGAAGCCCAAGGCTTAATGGGCCTTCGGCCCTGTAGGGCTTCGGCCTAATCTAGGACATGTGTATTTTCGGCACAAATTACCGAAATTGATATTTTGACAATCTTGACCATTAATGCCATTTTTTGCTATCAACACATTCCCCCTACCTTTTAGTGAACTAAGGGAACTAAAAGCATAATGGGCTAAGGACGATACCTTCCATATCGGCATTTCGACACTTTCAAGCGCTTTTCCACACACTTGGAAAGTATTTCTTCAAATACTTGCCATTCAAGGCCCTTCGAAATCGCTCTCCTTATAGAGACTCTAATAAATATGCATTACCTGGAGTGATTTTGACTATTTTGAAGGGACCCTCCCAATTGGCGACCATTTGCCAAATTTTGGGCTCTTAGTGCCTAAAGGTAAAATCGTCTTCCAAACCAAGTCACCAACTTGAAACGATTTGTTTTAACTCTTTTGTTGTAGGCTCTAGCTGCTCGCCTTTTGTCTTTCTCTGTAGCTTCTAAAGCCCTTAACCTTTTATCAATCGCTTCCTCTATAAATTGTCTTTCAAAATTGTTTCATGTTCATCGACCGATAAGCCATCTTGCTTAAGAAATCTTAAAGAGCCAAGATCCACCTCTACGGGTAGAACGGCTTCTTGCCCATATACTAACTCATATGGACTAACTTTGGTAGCACCGTGCTTCGCAACTCTACAAGCCCACAATGCTTCTGAAAGCACATCATGCCACCTTTTAGGGAACTCTTCAATTTTCTTCTTAATGAGCTTAATCACAGTTTTATTACTAGACTCGGCAAGTCCATTGGCTTGAGCATAGTATGGTGAAAAATTTATTAACTTAATACCATAGAATTCAGCAAAGTCTCTCACTTCTTTAGCAATGAATGAAGTACCTTGGTCTGTAGTGAGAGTTTGGGGAATACCGAATCTATGTATAATGTGCTTCAAGATAAAATCAGTTACCTCATTGTGAGTCATATTATTGAGAGGCATGGCTTCCATCCATTTAGTGAAGTAGTTTGTTGCCATCAACATGAACCGATGCCCTTTTGAAGAGGGAGGATGAATATGGCCGATGAAGTCAAGTCCCAAACCTCGGAACAGCCATGGCTTGATAATAGGACTAAGTAGCGATGCAGGAGCTAATTACATATTACCAAACCTTTGACATGCTTCACACCCTCTATAGTACTTAAAATAGTCCACAGTCATAGTCGGCTAATAGAAACCTGCCCTTTTGAGCATCCAACTCATTTTCTGGGCCGACTAATGAGTGCCACAAAGCCCTTCATGGACTTCTCCTGTAGCTACTTTGGATTGATCAGCATATAAACACCTTAAGAGCACTCCATCAATAGTTCTACAATATAATACATCATCTAGCAACACAAATTTAAACGCTTGTTGTCAAACTTTCCGATCAACCCTTTGACTAGGATTTCTTAATACTAGATGATTGGGGTTATCCAATCATACTTATGGACATCCGGAAGGTTCGCTAGAGTAATATCTAAATTGTTTACTTCGGAGTGCCCCCCGGGCTTCTCCTGCTCCTTCCAAAGACTAGCTGGATTGACCGTGCGGAGCCCATCAGAGCGGTGCCTTCCGTCGGAGGGGTCCGGCGTGTGAGGGCCTCCGTCGTCCAAAAAGCTTCGGCATGAGGACTCCGGCGCGCAGGGCCCTTTAGCGGATGGAGGGTTCCGGCACGAGAGTTCCAGCACGCAACACCCTCGGGTGCCCGGAGCGGTCCGACCCGGAGGGCCCGGCGAACCTCTCATCTGCCTGAAGCTCCTGGCTTCGGCAGTGAGTTCAAGCATTGGCCTTTTCTATGTAGAAAATTTTCCTCTCCTGACTTGATAACCAGATGCTTGTTGAGCCAAATCATCTGCAATCGAGTTGGCTTCTCTTGAGACATGAGAAATTTTAAAGTCGTCGAAAGTAGCAACTATGTCCAAACATTTATCCAAGTAACTTTTTAGCAAGCCATTAAAACATTGAGCACTTTTATCTACTTGTTGTACTACTAACAAAGAATCGCCACGTGCATGAACATGTTTAGCACCAATGGATTCTAGCAATTCAAGTCCTAGCAATAAAACTTCATATTCAGCTTGGTTATTAGTAGAGCGAAATTCTAAACAGGTCAAGGTTTCAAAGTGCATTCCACTAGGTGATATGAGAACTACCCCGATACCTTCGCCATTCTTACAAGCTAAACCATCAAAATAAAGTTTCCATGGCACTGCCTGAATTAGAGCAATTTCGTCACCCCAATTGAGGTCTACGTGGTGATCAACTATAAAATTAGCGACAATTTGGTCTTTCATAGCCTTTAGAGGTTCATAAGCCAAATCATATTCAATCAAAGTGTAAGCTCACTTTCTGATTCTTCCACTTAGAATCGGCTTTTGCAACATGTATTTTATAACATCGGTTTGGCAAGCGACAATACATGTGCTAGGAAGAAGATAGTGATGTAATTTGGTACATTGGTAATAAAGTGATAAACAGAAACGCTCCATAAACACGTACCTGGTTTCAGCGTCCAGCAGGCAGTGGCTCAAGAATGTGATGATGCATTCTTTTCCCTCCATCTCCTAGGTTAGTATAGCCCCTATCACACTATCTTCTGTAGTGATGTACAGCCGAAGTGGAATTCTGGCCTTTGGTGCTCTCACCATGGTTGGCGATGACAAGCACTCTTTAATTTTTTTCAAGGGTGTTTTGCTGACTTGCCCCCCAAGTGAACTCATCTTCACTCTTTAGCCGGAGTATAGGGACAAAGGCATCGATTTTGCTAGACAGGTTAGATACAAAGTGACGTAATAGTTCATCTTGCCTAACAACTTTGCACATCTCTTGCATGCCGACGCTGCAAAGTTTCTAATCTTTTCAAGCCTCTTAGGATCAATTTCGATACCTCTTTCAAGAATCATGAATCCTAAGAACTTGTCAGCTGACACGCTAAAAGCACATTTGAGCGAGTTCATTTTTAAGCATACTGCTGGATCCAATCAATAGCAACTTTCAAATCGCCTATGTGGTTTCCCATAGCGCCCGAGTTGACCACGACATCATCTATGTATACTTCTAACATAACTCCTAGCAAGTCATCAAAGATCAAGTTCATAGCACATTGATAGGTGGCGCCTGCATTCTTTAAACCAAAAGTCATAACGACCCACTCGAACAAGCCGACAAAACTAGGGCATCAAAAGGTTGTCTTGTAGACGTCCTCTTAGGCCATAAAAATTTGATTGTAACTAGCGTTGGCATCAAGAAAACTTAGTACCTTGTGTCTTGAAGCATCGTTGATCAATATGTCGGCTATCGTCATGGGATACTCGTCCATTGGAGTGGCCTTGTTCAGGTCCCTGAAATCAATACAAACTCGTATTTTGCTGCACCCTTTCTTCTCTATAGGAACAATATTAGCGACCCATTCGGCATACCTGCATGGCCTAATAAACTCAGCTTTGAGTAGTCGTTCCACCTCTTCTTTAACTCGGTCATACACGGCCGAATAAAAGCGGCGAGGGGGTTATTTATAAGGCCTAACCCCGAGTTTAATAGGTAACCGATGATCCACGAGCTCGCGGATTAATGCGGGCATCTCGTTATACTCCCATGTGAAATAATCAACGTATGACTAAAGTAACTTTATTACTTTGCACTTTTCATCAGCTTGTAAATTTTGGTTTACAAAAGTCATCCTTGGAATGTCACCATTGCCTATATCGACTTCTTCTAATGGATCGAACGACGCAAAACCTTGCCCTAACTTCTCTACTTCGTTGAAATCTTCAATGGCTTCAGCGATACCGTCTTTAGAACACCGATATTGCTCTATGCGAGACTTCAGCGAATCAAGATTACTTTTGCTAGACATGGTTACTAATTTATAAATAGCCATGCTACACTAGCCGGCTTCATAGACACTGGTACGAAACGTCCCCCGGATACGCGAACGAAGTCATAATCCAAAAGGTATCTACCTGATAGACACTCTACCTTGTTATGGATGGCGTCGATGGACACATCGGCCAATGCTACCTGGGCCAAAGTGTCGTCTGGTATGACTTCTACGTCATCGATGTCCCACTGTATTAGGCATTGGTGCAAAGTAGAAGGAATACAACAATTTGCGTGCATCCAATCACGCCCGAGCAGCAGGCTATAGTTACCTTGCACATCAACGATGAAGAATGTTGTTGGTAACATCTTGTTACTTACCATCACCTCCATGGAAAGTGTGTCTTTTGCGTCGTAACTCTCGCCGTTGAAGCTGTAGAGCATTAGATTAGTTTTCTTCAAGTCTTCCTTGCCCCTGCCAAGCTTCTTCAATAGAGATTAAGGCATTAGGTTAACAGTGGCACAACCGTCGATGAGCATTCTAGAGATCGGCTTTTCGTCGATGTGACCTCTAACGTAGAGAGGCTTTAGGTGGCGAGTCGTATCCTCGGGTTTCTCAAAATAGCATTGTGTGGACCGAGGTTCAACTGATCGACCTCGGCCTCATCTTATGGTAGGGCGAACTCGTCGGGCAGCATGATGACGTTGATGTCCATCGCCTAAGGTGTGGGTCCCTCGGAGACAGGCATGTAATCGTCGTCGAGCATGTCATCATCGTCGTCGCTTGGAATGGGAGTGGGTTGGTTATCTAAACCGGCTTGATCTTCCATACTTGTCTCGTAGCTGGCCGAGGGCGGATTTCCTCAAAGATAGCATCTCGTTCATCCTCAGCCTTTTTCTCATGCATCTCTTGTGCTCGTAGGCGTTGTAGGCATCTTTTCTGTGATTTGGACATGCCCGGAGGGGCCCAAGATTGTTGTGGCTATGTACTAGGTGCCACTATTCTGTTTCTGTGATCTTTGGCCGAAGGGGTTGAGAAACCATGTTGAAGAACATGGGTTTGATACTCCAGATGTGATGAGTGATTGTCAACGGAAGTCAAAGGAAGAGAAATAATGATCTGTCGTGTCTGAGGCGCATGTGACTCAGGTACACGGGCAACGAGTGACAGCCGGGCAGAGGAGCCACGGAGTCGGGCTGGCCCAATCTGGGTACATGGCTAGGAGCGGCAGAGGATCCACCAGTCTGTTGACTAGGTTAGACTCAGCTGCACGGGCGGCGAGCGATTGCCGAGCTAAGGAAGCTGCGGGGTCGGGTCGGCCCGATCCGGTACCCGGTGCGAAGATGGTGAATGCTTTGTCAGTTTCGGCGCAAAACTGACAACCTATGATTATTTTGTTTTAGTATATTAATATTTAGTTTTTAAGTTTAGAATTTTTTATTTGAGTCAGGAAGTTTTTCTAAGAATACTTTAGTATTTTTCGGAATTTATTTTAGAGTCAGTGTTAATTTACCTTAAGGGTAAATTAGTCTTTTTATGTATTAGGAGTCGCCTATAAATAGGCCCCTATCCCCCCTGGGGATAGATGACTGTTATTTGTTATTTCGGAGATCAATCTACAGTCCATCAAGTTTTTTTCTTCGTCTCCACAGTTTGTTTCCTCATCGTCGCCGGCGAAACTTTTCCCCACGATGGGATTTCTCTCGCAGCGTCAGGATATCTGCGTGAGCACGGCATTGTCAAATCACACACGGCTAGTTTTGTGCGGGGCCCACAGCAGGCCTGGCTGGCAGGCTCCTGCTACCACAGCGCAGCGGCCAAAGCTTTCATCGTGGGACCCGTAGCGCAGCGGAAGCGTGCAGCAGAGAAGCAATCAATGCTCACCATTGTTTGCGTGTGGAAGTTGCTCTCGGCAACACGTGTTGCAGAGATTTGCAGGCAAGTGGCACGGCGGGTGGGAGGAAAAAGGCTTCGGCCGGCGTGCAACAGTGGCGCGTCCTTCTGGTGAGAAAAAAATATTATTCTTCAATGCAAGTTAGTTTCCTATTTTCTTGGTAGATCAGTTTTAGAGATTGTTGGCGCAAAAGATTACGCTAACAGGTTTCTGAAGATTAGAAACTAACAAACAAAGTGTTTGCGAAATAAACTATTCCAAGCTTCCGAAAGGATAATAGCTTAAAATAGTTCGAAAATGTGTATTGAATAACTTGTCTTCGGTCCTCATTACAGGGTAAAACGGGGGGTTTTATAGGCTCAAACAATAAGGAAAAGACCCTTTTACCCCTCTATTACAACCGACATAGTGGAAACTATTCGGTACCCTTAATAGGGCTAAAATGGTAAAAGACTAATCTAATGAGAAAGAAGATAAGTCTTCAATCTTAGCTGTCAAAGAAACTCTCGGAAGAGTCCAAGTTCGAAGATATACTCCGAATTGGAGTCCGTCATCATACTTCGAACTTGACTGCAATAACCCTGAAAATGGAATATTTTCCCCCAACAGTAGCCCCTCGAATACGCTTCTCCGCTAAATCTGTAAAGTTACCTGAGCAGTATACGCAAGAAAAATAATCATGCGTAGGGGTTATCAGATTTTAATCCATCTCCGAAATGCATGGAGATGTAAGACTTCAACTCAGTTTCTAAGAAAATTACATTCGAACTATCTTAGAATTAACTCGAGAAGTCCGAAAGTCTTTTTAGACTTGGAAGAAATAGTCGTTGGCTTCTTTCTTCTAACGGAAGTTACATGACACGTTAATTTCACAACAAAGTAACGGTTGAGAATGCGACACGGCATAGGCAAACGGTAAAAAATTGGGGTTTGGGCTATAAATAGAGGGTGCAGACCCTTCTCGAGTACCTTTCCACCGCTTTCGTGCAAACAAAACATCAATCAAGCCCTAGCCTCCCTTTTACTTCTAAAGCAATCCGTGAGATCTAATGGCGAAAACTAGTTTCAAGGGTACTGGAGCAGTTTCAACCGTGGCCCGGAAGCAATCTGCGGCAGCAGCAGCGGCTGCAACATTGGCGGCGGCGACTCCGACACCATCAATGGCAACAATGGCGGCGGCGGGGAGAAATCCCCAAAATGTCGGCCCTCAAAATGGCTTCAAATCCCTCCTCTGATGGCCAACTAGCCGATCACCTTTCGAGGAAGATTTAGAGGGCGGTCTTCGCAAAATTTCTTCGACTTCGAGCCCTGCAGGTAACTTCGAAAACAACATATATCATGCATATTTATTCGAAGGAATAACCAACTTAACTTATTTTTCAGGCCTCTTCAGCCCCTATAACTTCAGAGCAGATTGTACGGGCTTCGGAGAAGATCTGGGCATCCCCACTTCGACCAAAAAGGAATGGAGAATTAAGCTGGTTGGTACATGGGAACGGTCCAACCGAGTATGGGGGCTACTCGAAGTTATTCCGCCCCCTCTTGTGGATTAGGTACCTTCGGAGAAAGGGCCCAAAAAGAGAAAAGCCGAAGTTTGAACTTCGAGCTCAGCTAAGACTCCGCTAAAGAAGGTGGCTCGAAAGCCAAGAGTTCCTGCACCTTCGAGCCCAAGAGCTTCAGTCTCTGCTTCCTTGGAGGACGAAGGCAGGATGCTTGTTGACCTGATTGAGAAAGATGCAGCCCAAAGAGATGCACATATTGATGAAGTTGCGAGTGTGCCGGAGTCTCAAGAGAACCTTGAGCAAGTAAGGACTCCGGCTGCTCAAGAAAATTTACCGCAAGACGAAGCTCCTGTGGACGAAAGCGGAGTCGAAGTTGCTGCAGCTTCAATTTTGGGTGAAGTAACAACGGCTGCTCTCGAAGATGCTCCAACAGTCGAAGATTTGACTGCTGACTCCGATGAAGACTTTGGAGTAGCCTTCGACCCGCCCAACAGTCCAATGCTCACCCGTCGCCAAAATGTCGAAGGTAAACTTTGCATACTTCTTTTGTTTTTTTTCCTGCGAAATTATACAATGTATAATACCTTTGTTCTAACAGGATCCACTCCCGTGGAAGAGGTCCGTCCCGAGGATATAATTCCTGGACCTTCGACAGCTTCGGGGCCAATTCCAGGAGCAACTCAAATGGGACCTGGAAAAGGCAAAGGCAAGATGGACCACCTCCCTGCTCCGAGCTCAGGATCAACTCCATCTGAGTCAACAGACGAAAGCCAATCTACGGAGGGAGGCCAGTCTACCGGAGCTCCAAAAATACGGCTCAGCACTCCGAGCCTTCGCCAAATGAAGATGACCACCAAGCCTTGTGCATGCTCCCTCTTCTAGCTCCTTTTTTGGAGCGAAGAACTGGGCTTCGGACTTTGCTCGAGCCTTTGGATCGAGCTAGTCGCGAAGTCGGGGAGCGGACTTGGTGGCCATCTTGAGCGAGGCAGAGAGTTCGGAGCTTAACGCTGCCATGGATGGTGTAGCATACCAGGTACGAATATCTGCAAAACAGAGTCAAACTTATATACAAATAATTTCTCACCTTGGTTTTTCTCTTCGCAGCAAACAGTCTTGACCCGAGATGCGAACATCTCAAATGAACGTGGAAGCCTTCGCCTTCGAGAGGAAAATACAACTCTCCAACGAAATCTTACTATCTCCGAAGGTCGGGTGGCCCCACTTGGACAACATGCTTTCAACAGAGCGCAGGGCCAAACAAAGCTTGGAGGCTGCGAACAAAGAGCTCGAAGCAGAACAAATTGTGCTTCGAGCGGAAATTGAAAAGATGCGGGCAGAGCACGCTACTACGGGGGCTGAGCTTGTTAGACTCCAAGAAGAAAAAGCCAAAGTTGCCGAAGAAGCTAGCCAGCTGCTCAATCAGAAGAATTCTTTAGCTACGGAGGCAGCTAGGCTCTCTAGAGTAGTAAGAGAATTAACTTCGGTGAAGGATGCCTTAGTTGAAGACAAGCTGAAGTCGGAAAAGGTAGCTGCGGAGGTCATGGACCAACTGCTAGGCATTCTGGAGTACTTCGGTAATATTGGGACGCTTCCTTCAGATGACAACATCTCCTTGCTGCGACGGTTGAAGAGGATCCAAGGAGCAGCGAATCAAATGAAGATAGCATGCATTCGGTACGGAGAAATCTCCGGACAAGTGGCTGCTATCGGCATACTTCGTTACTATGAAGATCTGGGCCAATCGATAACTCCGAATGCAGGGATGGCTCCAATTACTTTTGACGACAACCAGCTCCTTACTCCTTCCGAAGGTGTGGCCGCTGCTTGGCAAGCCTTTTCAAACTTCATGGAGAGCCGAAGGTCGCTCTGCGATTAAGGCTTGGATTGACGAAGGGCAACACCAGAAGCAAGCTTGGTCCCAAGCTTCGAGCAGTCAGCCCCCGCCAAACCCGCAGGTTTAGAATTATCTTAGGATCTTCGACTATGTAAAGCATTATGCTTTTGTACATTTATGAATGAAAATTTGCTTATAATATTTTTAGGCTTTGCCTCATATGGAAGATGTCGAATTGTTAGACGTTAACGACGAACTCCGCTTACTATGGGCTACCTTCGATATCTTAAAACTTCACAAGCGCCCTCGTTTTTTAGTTCCTCGGGACAGCTCCGGAGCGATTACGTCCGAAGTAAGCAAAGACATATTGTCTTGTATTAAAGAGGAAGAAAAATAAGTTAGCTTGGAAACTTCATCTTCCGAAGACATTGTATGGTCCGAAGACGAAGATGAAACTCAAGATAAAAATCCTGAAGAACTTGGAAGCTGGGAAAGGAGCCCCAAACGACTTCGAACTTGGGCCGAGCTTCAACAAGAACAAAAAGACTTTAGAGCTTCGAAGGGAGGCAAGAGAGTTAAACGCAAAGTTATTAGAACTCCCGGCTCTGGAACTAGTCGTTCCAACCCTAGATCTAGAGATCGAAGGGGTCTTCGATTCCTTCTTGGTATAGATACCAATTTTTCATGATGTAATCATATTTGTTCGAATAATAAATATCGATTTAAATTGTCCTCCTTATTTACTAGCCCCTCTTGGCCGTAAGCAAACATCGAACTGTATTCAAAGATGGTTAGGCGCAAACAAAAATTAGGAGTAAAATTTTGGGGGTTCGGAGCCCTTAGCAATTTAAAGATTGATTAAAATCTTATAAAATGTCTTCGACTATTGTAGTCTGAAGACTGGTAACTTAGTACCTTATGTTTTTTGAAAGAATCACTTTGGACAACTTTCCCGGACACTTTAGTGTCCTACCAGGATTTGTCACTTTGGACGTTCTTAAATACATTCGAAGCTCATGGCTCAAACTCTGTTTTGTTTGGCCTCCTTAGCTCTTTTTGCGCATTCTGTCAAACCAAAGGTTTGGACTTCGCAGTGGTCTCTTTGGACTCTTTTTACGGATGCCTACAAGTCGGTGGCTTGGACTCCGCATCATTTGGTCTCCTTGGACTCTTTTTACGGATGTCTTCCAGCCATTGGCTTGGACTCCGCATTCTGCGGTCTCGGGCTCTTTTACAGATGTCTTCAAGCCGGTGGCTTGGACTCCGTATTATGTCAGCCCACCACCTCGGAAACTTCAGACCAGTGGTCCGAAGTCCGAAAATATGATTCAAATTAATGACACTTCCCTCTCGGTCAACTCCGCTATTACAGTGCGTCCACTCGGAAGTGGGAAGTTTATGAGGGGTAGGCATTATCTGAACCATATGCTTTATTAATTCGGAAAGTGCTTACAAATGATTACAAGGAGCCCTTATGCGAAGTATCGCTTTAGGTGCTCTGCATGCCATGTATGCGCTAACTCTTCCCCTTCCAAATTAGCTAATTTAAAAGAACCAGGACGCCCTGAGCGAACAATTAAGTATGGACCTTCAATTTATTTCCTAATTTTCCTGGTACTATGATACTTCGCAAAACGAGATGACCAGCCTAAGTTCATTAATCTTGACCTTCGGGTCGAACCAAGCCTTCGTTGCTGCTGATCTTTGACAAATTTGCCACAACTCGAAGTCTTGTCTCTTTTGTTAAATCCAGCGAAGCTTGTCTTTCTCCTTCTATTTCCGGTTCGGTGCTGCGAAGTGATCCTCCTTTGAGCTCTGTTGGTGTCATGGCTTCATCTCCGAATAATAGTCTGAATGGAGTGAAACCCGTGGACCTCGTTTGAGTGGTCCGAATGGACCACAAAATCTTCGGAAGTTCTTCGGTCTAGAGTCCTTTTGCCAATCCTACTATTCTTCGATTTAGCCCTGACATAATATTACCATTGGCTCTTTCTACAGCTCCGTTAGACTGAGGATGTCGTACTGCGGCAAAGCATAGCTGGATGCCTAGATCTTCGCAAAATTTCTTGAAAGGTTCTGCGTCGAATTGTGTTCCATTGTCAACTATGAGTTGTCTAGGCACTCCGAACCGGCAAATGATATTCTTCCAGAAAAATTTCTGTACATTGTTCGAAGTGATAGCTGTTAGGGGCTCTGCTTCGACGCACTTTGAAAAGTATTCAATTGCTACCACTGCGAACTTCAGATTTCCTTTTGCTGTTGGGAAGGGACCAATAAGATCCATGCCCCATCTAGCCATGGGCCATACTAGAGCTATGACTTGAAGGGCTGTTGGTGGGCGATGACTCCTTCGTCCCATCCACTAACATCCTTGGCAAGTGCGGACCAAGCTCTCCGCATCAGCTACTATTGTAGGCCAATAAAGCCCCTGGCGAAGTGTTTTTCCTGCCAAAGCTCGAGGGGCCAAATGGCTCCAGATGTGATGAGTCATTGTCAACGATATTCAAAGAGGACAGATGAAGAGAAGAGATTTGTTGTTTCAAGGGCCGTGTTTGACTCAGGTACACGGGCAGCGAGCGACTGTCGGGCAGAGGAGGCTACGAAGTCGGGCTGGCCCAATCCGGGTACATGGGTCAGGAGCAGTAGAAGACCCACTGGGCTGTTGACCAGGATTGACTCAGGTACACGGGCGGTGAGTGATTGCTGGGCTGAGAGAGCTGCGGAATCGGGCCGGTTCCAATCCGGGTACCTTGGTGCAAGCAGGTGGGAGGCTTTGTCAGTTTCGGCGCAAAACTGACAACCGTCGATCTTGTATCCGACTGTCCAGAAGAGAAAGCCATAGTCGCTACGAAGCTTAGCTTCCGGATAAGTCATCTGTCATCTCTAGGCCCACAGTCAGTCAGTCGTGTCTTCTAAAAATTCCTAACGGCAGTAGAGTCTTTTCCTTTATTTTAGCGTCTGTAAAAACCTAAGGGGCTGGTGGAATATTCTAGGCCATTGGGCAGCCTATAAATAGGGCCCCAATCCCTAGGTGTTGGACTACCCTTCTAGAAATCACTTTTCAATTATTCACTTGGGTCATCTTGTTTCCTGCGCATTATCTTTCTTGCCCTAGTTCTGTGCGCTGCCAGAGGCTTCATCCTGCATGCATTCATTTTGTTCTTCATTTAATGCAGTGAGATTTGTTCTCTGTTGAGTGCGAGGCCGTGCATTTAGTTATTGTGAATCTGAATCCTTGTGTACTGTGTGCTGTTGATTTTATTCCTGAGAAGGTGCTTCTGTTGCGTGTGTTCTTCACGAACGTAGTACTAGTTCTTGCTGTTGCAAGTATACTACTACACTGTAGCAACAGTACAATAGTACTCAGGCTTTGCTTTTTCTGCGCTTTTTTGATCGAAGCAGACAAGACTGAATACCTTTTCTGGCTATTTTTCTACCGAAGCCCCTTCGTTGTTCGAAGCCCCTCAGCTCCGTGAGGCAGGCTTCGATCTAACATCTTCGAAGGCTTCGCTTGAACTTCGGCTTCATTTTTGTGCTGTCTCTTGCTTCGCAGTACACGTGCACTGTCAACTTTACATACTTCGATAGTCTTTGCGAAGGTGTTCTCAGTCTCGAGCTGTTCGAAGTCACTACTTCGTCAGGCTTTGAAGTTAGCTTCGAAGCTATTCTCACTGATAGACTTCGCTCAGTGTTTGCAGCTGTCTGTTCCGATGGTCTTGATGTGTTTGTTCGAAGGTAGAACGTAGGCTTCGATTTTGGTTCTCTGTCGTGGTCGCCCTCGCTTCTCCTTCGAAGGTAGTATTTCTGTGCGACGTGTTCGAAGGTCTGTTCAAAGGTTGTGCTTTGAAGTATACTGTTCGAAGCAAGCTTCGATACACACACACTTCGCTACGAAGCATACTTCGCACTCTGTAACACGTGAGCTAGGCTAGACCAAACAAACCTTCGGCCCGTAAACTTTAACCTTCTCTCAACCTCGACCGCCCTCAATCTCCGAAGCAGGGTTCGACCAGCGAAGCAGGCTTCGACACAGCGAAGCAGGCTTCGCCAAGTTTCGAACAGGAGACAGATTTTGAATGGTAACTTCTCATTTCATTCTTTGTGCACTTAGAATTGTTATACTGAGATGTTTGTCTTACCTTGCCTCGTGTATACCGTTTATTTGTCTATTAGCACTATATTAATCTTCAGTTGCTTCTAGGGTAGATACCTTTAGACTTAGGCAATATGTTCGGTCTTTGCTGCTTAGTCTTTTGAGGTGCGTTGGGTATTGGGAGCAGGCCATATATTCGAATGAATTTTTTTAAGGCGCCCATTCACCCCCCTCTGGTCGCTACTTTCGGTCCTACAAGTGGTATCAGAGCGAGGTTAGGGTTTTTCCATACCTTAACCGGTTCTAAACCCCTAGTGATCATTACTTCTCCTGGCAAGGTCCCGTCCTTGGAAGCCTATGGCTATAACTATTGGAAGACTCATATGCGAGCCTATCTCATGAGCCAGGGTTCGGACATTTGGGACATTTGCATTCACACCACGTTTGTCATATTGCCAGTCACTGAGCGTGGTACTGCTGGTATCATTGCTCAGCATCTGAGCAACAGTAAGCTGTGAACATTCTTTTCTCTAGATTAGGTCCCACTAAGTTTGAGCGTGTGAGTCATCTCTCCACTGCGAGAGAGATCTAGGCTACCTCAAGGCACACCATGAGGAACAACACAGGTCAAGGCTCGGCTCTATCAGACCTACCAGCGTGAATATGAGAATTTCACACAGAAGCCGGGTGAATCTGTTGAGGCTTTGTTTAGTCATTTTCAGTCGATTATAAACAAGCTTCGGGACAACAAGGCTGAGGGTGCTCAGTTAGTCTCAGATCATGAGCAGGCGCTCAAGGTTCTCCATACCTTGGACCCAAAGATCTGGGAGATCAAGGTATCTTCTATCATTGAGAGTACTTCTATGATACCTTGACCATTTCTGAGTTGTTTAGCAATCTGAAGGCTACTGAGGTTGATCTCTAGCTGAGATCAAATCTCACTGGTTCTGGATCAAAATCTCTGGCCCTTGCTACACCTTCTGTTGATCCTTCTTTTGTGAGCTGTGCTGGGTTCTCTTGATGTCTATCACTGAGGACCAGCTTGAGTTGTTGGAGATGATGATTTGTGTCTTTTTAACAATCGGGTGTGTCGTGTCTATGACAAGAGAATGTTCAAAAGACATGGCACAAAATTCGGATGCTTTGAGTGTGGTGATCCAGGACACTTCATCCCGCCACTGCCCCAAGCGCAATGGTCACAAGAAGGCACCGGTGGTGGCTTCCACGACTCCGGCAAGCACGAGAGCTCATCCTTCAACAAGGGCAAGCCGAAGACCAAATTCTTCAAGAAGGCCCTGAAGGACTACCAGCGAGAGAACAAGAAGCGCGACAAGGCCTTCTTCACCGAAATGGAGAAGAGCTACTCAAAGCAGTCCACGTCTTCCTCCTCTTCTATCGAGCTCAAGTGATGAGGAAATCGCCATCATGAAGGGGAAGGACAAGGACGATCCGGCGGGCCTCTGCTTCATGGCTTTCAGAGACAAGCCGAAGAGCCATTCACATCAGCGCCGAAGATCCCGCAAGAGATTCTGTTCAATGGCTCTTGGGGATAAGGAAGAAAAGAGCTCCTCCGACGACTCCGACGACGACAACGAAAAGGTATCATCCTATGAACACGAAATCGTTGATTTACTT